>APFE031186457.1:0-45075 GCA_000404065.3 Pinus taeda
TGATTATCAAATCCAAGAAGGACACTTACGCTAATTTTATGTATGACAATAATAACTTGGAGGAAGTGTATTCTTACAAGTACCTAGGAATTGATACTCATCACAAGCTCAAATGGAACTATATCATTGAGAAAAGGATTAATCGGGGTGGAAAGATTATTTTGGTCTTGAAAATAATTGTAAAATGGAAAACCTCGTAATGTGGGATAAAAAGAAGTTCCTCTTTGAAACTTTAGTCACTCTTGTTATCTTATATGGATGTGAGGTCTGGGGTTGCAACATCTCTAAAGAATCCCAGAGAAAGATTGAGCATATCTAGAAGTGTTTTATAACATATAACCTGAAAATTAAAAGCAATACACCCAATCCTTTTCTCCTTATAGAAGTAGGTCTTTCTCTTATCAAGAGCCTAGCTATGACTAGGCTTTTGTTGTACAAGCACAAACTCAATAACATAGGAGATCATAGATTTCCTAAGCTAGCTCTAAATTCCAGCGAAAACCACCTAAGGCTCAAGCAAGGGTGGTATAAAGATACGAGGGCCTAGTTAAACCATTGGGAGATCAACAAGAATGATGCATTGCAAAACGTTAATAACATTAAAAATATTGTTACTTCTAAGTTCAAAGAAAAAATGTGGTGTGAAAAATATTTAGCAGCTAAAAGAAAATTAAGTTATTATAAGAAGGTCATCAACCCCACCCTAAGAGATCAAAAGTATCTCTCTATTTTAACTAGCTCAAAGAAGAAAATTAATATAGTGAAGATTAGAACAAACTCTCATGAGCTCCATAGTGAAATTGGTTGTTGAGCAGTTCCTAAAACACCATGGATGGAAAGGATCTGCCATCTCTGCGAGAATAGGAACATCGAGGATGAAAACCACTTCCTCTTAGAGTGCTCCGCTTAAAACCACATTAGATCTCAGTTTCATAATCTCTGTCGCAATACTGACCTTCCAGCCTTTCACGATGTCAAAATTATAGTGAGCTTGGGAGGCTTCTCTCCAAGCTTTTTGAGCATAGGAATAAAATCTTAAATCAAACTAAATAATTTGTTTCTTTAGGTCTAATAGAACAAAGTTTGGTCTCAGTGGATGTTAACCATCATCATCATCATAACTAATTTGAAAAATAACATTATATATTAATTACTATGTACCATAAACACAAATGATTTGTAATCAAATTCAAAAATTCCATTTTCTCATTGGTGTAAAGTATTGAATAGACAATTTTTATGGGTTTTATCTTTTAATTTACAAAAAAATAATTAAAAAAATATAACATTGAAAAAAATATGTAAAAATAACATGTGTACGATTTGTACAACTCTCATTATATCAATCTATACTCTAATGACATGACATGTGTACTATAATATGAGCATTATATAAAAAATTGTCATCATTCAATATTAAATAAATAATTATTAATTTGTTATCATTCTCTTCAATGTCAATTATATATATAACCTTTATATACCAAAAAGTGTTTAATTATATTTAAAAAATTAATAAAAAAAGGTTAAACAAATATTCATATAACTCATTTTACAGTTTTATTATTCTTTGGAGTACATACAACACATCATGACATTAAAATATTTTATTAAACTAAGTCGCAGGGAACGCTAGCTATGCAACCTTGTTAAGTATTATTTTTATTCGTTAAGGGATTTCAATAAGGCTTGTTTCCCTTTTATTATTTCTTTGTAGGAGCTTATTCTAGTAATGCAAGGTAATAAGATGCATGCCTCAATGTTGTCAGTACATGACTCAGAAAATTGGGCTATCAACCACCTTGTTCCAGGATCCTATCTATGTTTAGAATTCATGTATATCTAGCACCATATTCCTCATACAGTTTACAAATTTATAAGACACTAATATATACCAGGAAGTGTCATTATCCAACATTGTCAGCTATATGCGGAAGCATAGTTTATCATTGTTTACATATATACCATATATAAAAAAGATAGAGTAAATACATATAAAAATATACTTATCTCATATGGTAGTGTTCTTCACATGATTATGTGGAGAGTGTTCACTACATAGGCAGGTGGAGGCATCCAACTTCTGTAGTAATTGTCCTCATTTTTATTTGGATGTGCAATCCTTCTGATGTATCCAATAGGTCCTTCTTTGACATCCTATATGCATTTTGGTTGTAGTCTTGACTAATATGCTGTAGAGTGGATTCTTGAAATGTGGCCCATAGCTTTTCAATCCAACATAGACAACCTTGTAGTGTGTTCTGTTGAATCTTATTTTTCCTAGTGATATGATCTATGATGCAGGGGGAATCCCCATAGATATGCATGTGAGGGATGTCCATTTATTTTGTGAACCAGAGTAATCCCCACAAAGTGATGATTTATGCTTTCATGCTCAATCCCCTCCTGCATACCAGTGTATTCAATACTCTTGGTCTTCAAAGAACTTGATCCAAAAGCCATAATTGCACCTCCCTTCTTGTGATGCCTTGTTGAAAAAGCCTGTTGGGTAAGTAGTGTGTGGGGTTGCCCCCTTGACAGCCTTATCCTTGTTCCAGTTGCCTTTGTCATTATCAACACTGATCCATTGATTTATGTGAGCAAGTACCATATCTTCTTTCCCCTTAACATTTCCAAATATACATTGATTGCGCCATTTCCAAATCCCCCAGAAAACTGCCAAGGAAAGAATTCTCCATCTGGAACATTGTATGCTCCACTATTTTAAGTAGTGATTAATATTATTGTATTGTACACATGGAATGTTCATATTAGCAGAAAAATGTTTCCATATGCCGACAGAACAAGGACATTCTAGAAATAGATGATCGTTATCTTCCCTCCCATTCCAACATAGGTAGCAGATCCTCGATCCTTGTCGATTTCTCCTTTGCAGGTTGTCCCAGGTAAGGTTTTTATTTTTCCATGTCAACCACAGGAACATGATGAGCTTGGTAGGCACTTTGGTTCACCAAAATTTGTAAAACCAACATCTTTTAGTGGGATGTAGCTCTAGCATACAAAGGTTGAAATAAGTATCCGCTACCTCGATCTCCCCAATTTTTTTTATTTCCAACCCAAGTGATCTGGTCACCCCTTCCGTCATGGAAAATTCCAGAATTTTTCATCTTTTCTGTGATTCGCTCCCATTCCAGAGCTAGTAGTCTGGGCAGTTTCAGTAGTTTGGGCTTCTTCCAAATTGGAATGTTGCTAAGGCATTCTTGGATGAATTGGTTCCAGAAGAAGGTGCCTCCGCTATTGAAAATATTTAATAAGTCTACAGAGATAAATGAATCCGTGCTCATACCTAGGATCCAATCGCCTCCTATCATAATCTGGTGTCCAATACTGAATTTCCATGATAAATTTCGTAGAAAGTGTTTTTAATCCTGTTAAAACTACACCATATCATCGACCCCATTGTGATACCAATGGATCCCTAACGAATCCAACATATGAAGTCTTTGTTCTTGAGGTATTTGTAACATATCACTTCACCCCATATGCTTTCTCCAAAAATACCATGCCATAACGACTTCATTAGCAGCGCCCAACCAAAACATCTGAGATTTATTATGCCCCATCCTCCAAGCTTTTTTGGTCTGGTAATCTCCTCCATTTTGACGAGATGATATTTGCAGTTTTGTGCAACCCCTAACCATATATAGTGTGCCATGATGCAATTAAGAGAGTTTATAATGAGTTGCGGGAGTCAAAATAAGTGAGCCCAATAGACGCCCAGTTGGGTGAGCACAGATTGGATGAGGGTAATATGACCCCCAATGAGAGGCATCAGAATTCCCAACCCTTAATTTTCTTATGAAATCGATCGACCAGCCACATCTAGTCGATGTTCTTGTATTTACATGGCTTTAAGTGATATCCTAGATATTTCATGCCCACAGCTAGTGGATTTGCACCCACCCCAAAATTTCTCTGTATATATGCAATGTCCTCTAAATTACATGTGCCATACGAAATAGAGGATTTGAGATCGTTCATAAAGAGAACTGTGGCCCATCCAATTTTTTTGAAAATTTGAGATAATGTGAGCCATTTATATCTATTATTCATGCCCATGATCAAAATATCATCCACAAAGAAACAATGGGATATAAAGATTTGAATACTTATCTGTAATGCCTTGAAGTGGCCTATCACCACCTCTTTTTTAATATGTAAACTTAGAACGTCCATAGCAAGAATAAATAAAAGGGGGGAAAGGGAACAAACCTGTCTAAGACCCCTCCCGGCCCCGAAAAAACGAGATGGATATCCATTTATAACAACAACATACCTGACATTAATGATGCATGCCATATAATCCATTCATCTGCATTGGAAAAAATTCCTATTTTGTGTAGAACCATCCGCACGTATCCCCAATCTAAATAGTCATATGCCTTTTTTAGATTAACCTTCATAATAGTTGCATTCATTTTCTTTACATGAATAGAGTGCAAGCACTCCTGAGCTATGGTCACAACATCATGAATTTGTCTGTTTTGTAGGAAGCCATATTGTGTCGGGGATATATACTTCGATAATATTAACTTCATCTTGGTGGAAATTGTCTTTGAAATAATCTTATAAATAAGATTGCAGAGAGAGATAGGACGAAATTTAGAGAAGGTGGACACCATTTCCTTCTTCAGGATGAGAGCAATGTATGTAGAATTAATGTGAGGATGTATAAACCTCTGAAGCCTCATCTCTTCCACCATGTTTAGAAGGTCCTCTTGAAATTATGTCATAAAAATGTTCAACAAGTTCGACCGTCTAGCCACCTGGTCTTGGACTTTTGCCCCCCTTCAATGTTTTTATAACTTGTAGTATCTCCTCCATCGAGACATCCTTATACAACTCCAAGTTCGCCTCCTCCTCAAACATCCTTGGGTATTCACTTACCCCACATACATGTTCTTCCCCACAGTTAATTTCATTACGCTTGTAGGCTTGTCCAAAGTGTGTGAGTGCCAGATTAGTGATCTCCTCTTGTGAGCAGTAACAATTCCCTTCAGCATCCGATATCTCCCAGATGGTATTGACCTTCCTTCTGTGATTAGCATAACAAGGTAAGAACTTAGTATTCTTATCTCCTTCCTGGATCCATATAGTGAAACTCTTTAGATGCCAAGTGTTTTCCATTTACTATAGAGTCCTCTTCTTTTTCAATTCAAGTGCACATATTTCGTTCTGCATCTCGACTGATGAGGAGTGTGAAGCCATATGGTAATGTAGATGCTCGAGGGCCTTGCCAATATTAATTAGCTCCTATCTCTGTAGTGCCTTCTTCTTGCGTTCCCATCTCTTAATCACTGGTTTTAAGGCCCGTAGTTTGTTCAAGATATCCTCCATGGGGGATGGGCCAACATTTCTATCTCTTTTCCAGTGAGTGCAAACTAGTTCCTCAAATTCAGGGTCTTCCAACCACACCCTATTAAATTTAAAAGGCATACCAGATCTAGTATCCCCATGACGCCATGTGAGAATAATAGGCTGATGGTTCGATGTGTAATTATTAACAATACATGGTTGCACAGAGCCGAGTTTTTCCACCATTTGTTCATGGATAAGAAAACGATCTAGTCTCTTTGCTCTGTAGTCCATGCCATCCCTTCCATTGTCCCAGGTAGGTGAAATCCTAGTAGGGAAAATGTCAATTAAGTTGTGTTCAAAGATAATATATTTAAACTTATCTGCCATATGATCAATACTATAGTACCAACCCCACACTTCACCTAACCCAGTAGTGCAGTTTAAATCTCCAGCCAATATCAGAGAAATCAGATGCAAAATTCCAAAAGCTTCAATGTTGCTCCAAAAAGTGTCCCGCATATACGTTTAGTATATGGGTCCTCCCCGGGAGGGCCCTGATGTTTCTGGCCAAAAATATACTGACTGAACAAGAGAATGCCTTCATCTTGACCCAACGAGGATCCCATATTGTTGCCAACCCCCTCGACCTCCCAATAGCATCAGCCGCCACCATATGCCAAGTAAGGAGCATCCGCCATAAGTAGTCGATTGACTGTCGTGCCAGATGCATAGTTTCTTGAATGAGAATGATGATAGGACAAGAAGAAAGGAAAATCTCCTTGAGGGCAAGGAATTTTGGAAGGGCCCCCAATCCCTGAATGTTCATATAAAGGATGAAATTCATGTGGGGAATGATACAGGCATGCTTTCTCTAAGGGCTCGAGGAGAGATGGGGGATGAAATATTAGCATCGATTAGAGAAGGTGAATTTGTTAGAGTGGTGTTATTATGGTGGGGGCGTCCATGAAAATGTCAGTTTCTTTTGTTGTGTTTTCTTCTTACAGTAATGTTACCAGCAGAGGAAGGACTAATGACCAGGGATGGTGTGCCTGGTGGTTTATGGATAGTGAGAGAATGAAGGTCAAGAGTCTTTTTTTGAAGTAGAAAGTCTAAATCACCATCTATCGAGTTGTTTAGTGAGGATACCGGGGATCTCGGAGTAATAGGCCAAGTAGGGGTCAAAATAGGGTGGCTAGTAGAGGGGGAGGGCTTGCATGCTAGGGTGAAAGTGATGTAAGATGTGGAGGGAACGTCGAAAGGTGGACTCTGAGGTGGAACAGATTCTAGGGGGGAAATGCAGGGGCAGAGAGAAGAGGGTTCTGTTCTGGTGGGGACGAGTCAGCAATGGTAGGGGAGCCAGAGTGTTCCGATGTCCAAGGAGATGAGGGAACATGTATGGGAATTGACATGTAATTTTCTAAATGAGGGGGTAGTTCAAAAAATAACAGTGAAGGGTGATTAGTATTAACTGTATAAGTATGCTCGCCACCCTGCGTGACGTCCTTTCCTTGATTCAGATTGTAATATTCAGGTCTACCCTCCACCATATTATTGGTTCTGGACTAATGACGACCATGAGGGTATTGACAACCACCCTTTCCTCTTGGACATTGTGCCATAAGATGACCCATGTGATGGAAAATTAGGAAATGAAAAGGAATGCCCCAGAAGTCCAGTCGTTGCCTTAGATTGGTATCTTCCCATCTTAACTCGACATGATCGGGAAATTCCCTACAATAATCCTTCTTGATCAATATCCATGCAACTATTTTTTCACGGGCACCCAAACACTGAGGGTCTACATAGACGAATTTCCTGATAGTATTCCCAATATCTGTAAAAACTTGTTTGATCCAAAATTCAATTGGAAGTCTTAGTAGCTTGACCTAGATAAGCTTATTCTTCGGCGTCTCCTTTAGAGGATTAAAGCCAACATACCAGGAATGAAGTGCAAGGAAACCACGACCCTTGACCCATGGAAGAGCCAGTATTTTTTGTAAATCCTCCTTGTTGATAAAATGATAAGTATACCAGTCGCCAATTAATCGAACCATCGTGGGAATATATCCTAGTAAAGACTTCCATTTTGTAGCAACCCATCTCCTCATCTCACCTTCATCTACCTCTGAAAAATACCATTTTCCAACCAGTACTCTCTTTTGTAAGCTGATAACTCTATCAATGAGGACATCTTAGTCAAAACACAGGAAAGGTGTCGGGGATGTAATTTGAATTGCACAATGTTTTTGGCCACCTCGTCAACCACCACCCTTGTAAAGAGCCTTGTGTGAACTATACAGAGCATGTCCGCCATCTATCCATAGATCCTGTCCATCCCCAATGATCGCCACCTGAGGGAGGTGGCCCATGCACCTCATCCCTGGGAATGCGTGGTGAAGTGACTCAACATCCATGGTGGCCCTAATGAAGGCCTTGTGGGCTTGTGTGTCAGATGCGAATGGGTCCATCTGGGAAATCCACTAATTATCAGGAATAGTGTAAGGTTATATGATGTCTTGTCAACAGAGATTATATCCTGCAAGAATATGTTGGGATCCACTGCCTGTAGCGAGAATGTTAGAAACCATGCTGGTAGTAGCTTGGATCCTGCGAGCTGAGGACAAAACCATCACTGAAACAAAGGCCATATATGGAAAGATGTACGCCATATATCCATAAATAAATAGTGCATGATCAAGAGGATCAACATGTAAGCATTCACGACCTAGGGCGTTAGAGGAAATATGTGTTGTGTTTGTGATGATTTAGACCCACGTCTAATAAGAAATGAATGCCCAACCTACCGCCAATAACCAAGTTCAAAAACCCACCGGAATTTGTGTATTCGATCATCAACGTTTCCCTTTCCCCGAAAAAACCAGAGCATGAAAGTTGATGTGGATACTATCCAAACCAAGAACAGATTGAAAAACTAGAATCCCTCATAGTAGCAAATACAAAAACAACCCCAACAAGACCACCACCGATGGCACAAATGGAAACCAAAATCCTTGCATGGTTGTGAAATAATGAAATAATTACACCATTTACACCAAAGTGTATAGAAACTATGAGTCTGAAAACATGAATTCGCCACCTGGGATTAAATTGGGAAGTTATTATGCAAAAGGTTAGTTCAGATTGGCATATGAACACCGGAAAGAAGGAGTAGTGTGTGTTCTAATGATGCATACCAGAATGAATATGGCAGTGAGAAAGAGCAAGATGATATGAAGAAGTTCCGAGTAGCTGAGGGGAGGTAAAATATCAGGGTAATATGCAGGCATATTAAATGGGATTTCACAGTATAAATTGTTATACCATAATTGGGCTAACCTAGATATAAGAACTTACAGACTACATATACCTAGATCTAAGAGCCTTTTTAGAGATAATGAGGTCTAATAAAATCTTATGTGACCTCAGCTAAGGAACAACTGCACATCACAGAACACCCATACCTAATCCCCAGTTGTCACATTCTGATACCATGTATCTACCATGTTACTCTTTAGCTACCACCATTTACTGGAATATATCTCTCAGAAGCAAGCAAATTGTTGTAGCATTGAGAAATGGAGGTAGAAAGACATAGAGGCCAGAAGATAACTTTGGGCAATTTCATATTGCTCACGACTTTTTACAACGCTATCAGTGCTAAAGGAACCTCATGTTGTGTAAGCTAATTAGTAATGTCAAGAATGGAAATTGATTACTTACTTACTTAATTATTAGGTTGGTTTGATGATATTGAGATGGGTATTGATTTTGTATAGGGTATTGATTTCAATACAAAAGTTAAAAATTAATAATTTAACATGGTTTTGATTTATACAATTTTTGTTTTTTATTTTGAGAAATTTTTAAACCAACATAGATCCATTTTAATTTTAGATCTACTAAATGTGGAGAGGAGTTAAATGTCTCAAGATGCAAAACTCTTTGTGAGTGTAAAATTTGAGGAAAAAATGGCACCTCTAGTGATTTGATTCCCCTCCTCTCCGCTCTTGGTAGATCTAGAGTTGAAATGGATCTATGTTGGTTTTGAGCAACACACTAATAAAATATTTTAACTATAAATTTTTTTATATAACATTTGCATAGTAGACATTTAAATATTTTATTATGATTCATATTCTCCACAATAAAATGTTAATATACTCCCCTCGTATTCATAAATATCATATTCAAAAATAGAAAACATATATTCTAAGAGAGCTCTTTCTCTCTTCACACACAAACATTATATTATTTTTGTTATTAATGTTTTTTTCTATATGATGTTATATATCATATCCATATTAAACATTGAAAGAATTACAAATCTCCATCATATCTTAAATTAGAAAGCACTTATTAATGAAATTAGAATTCTCTCACTATTTCTCTCTATCTATATATGTTTCATATTAAAATAATTTACTCAATATGCATATTGAAATATTTGATTTGTAATCCACATTAAAATTTTCTTTGTTATTAATGTTGTTTAGATATTATAAATCAACCCCGTATTAAGAATGAAATAACTTACACATCTCCCTAGTATTGGAAAGCAAAAATATAAGAAAGTGTTAAATTTAAAATACCTTATTTTTCTATGTATAAAATTGATATAAAGTTTTGTTATTTAATAGACACATTGAAATATTTTAATTATGGATGAACACAAATATATATATATATATATATATATATATATAATATATATATATATATATATTATATATATATATTTTATATATATATATATATATATATATATATTATAATTATATATATAAATATATATATATATATTATATATATATATATATATATATGTAAAGTTAATATAGAATGAATTACACATTATGTAATATCAATAATATTACCATATTAAGTAGTGAAGAAATTAGTATTTTATTTATTGCTGATATTATTTGTTTTTATTACTATTTTTAATTTGTTAATGTTTACATTATTTTTCAATGTAATGTTAGGTGACAACCTCTTAGAGCAATCAAATTTTTGTTTTTTTATCTTTATAATTATGTATCTATTATATATTTAATTCACATTGAAATAACATTTAGTAATTGCATATTTCAATATATAGTTATATATAATATTTTAAGAAACGAACAGTAAAATTATTGAATGTTCCAGATAATGGTGGAGTTTCTACGGTTTACAAGCTGAGGCAAAGGTAGCAATTTTCCAGTTGATAGGCGGTTATGGGAGCTGAGACGACCTTGATGACATGGGTCCTATCTTTACAGAGTGGGCACCTAGGATTAATGATGTAGCATTGTGGAATATAGATGGCATGGCGAAAGGACGCTACCCAACATTGCAACATCTTTAGGATGTAGTGTAGGCGGAGGTTGAGAATGCAACTCACTTAGGGTTTTCAGAAGGGGGGACCCTGATAGTTTCGCAGTCAGTGACTTTTCAAAATCTTCCAAGGGTAGATGGTTTTGTCTATGAGGGTTTCCAAAATCATGGCTCAATTCTTGCAACTTAACATTTGTATATCCCCCCCAAACAATCTTTTGAATCCATTTTCACTCACATCAAAGTCGTAGTTGGAAGACTCTTCTCTTTTCTTATTTGAGGTGCTCATTGAAGATGAAGGTAGGGGAGAAGAAAAAATGGTTTTGAGCGAGGTGTTGGTGCCTCCATTTTCTATGGGGCCCCATTCTTTCCACAAATCAAGAAGGGTTGATGTGGGTGTGATCCCTAGCTAGCTAGAAGCAACAAAACAATTTAATGGGGTGGTTGAAAATGATGCTACAAGTGGCTTAAAAAAACCCTAAGTGAGTCAGCTATGTTAGGGTACATGCCCAACTAGACTAGAAAAAGAAAGAAAGAAAAGAATTATAAAGTAAAAGAGGTGGAAAAGAATGTGGTTCTAGGGGAGGACATCTTATTGGATGAAGTAGTGTACACAATTGAGAAGGTAGTTGTAGGTAGGGATAGAGGAAGACACTTCTCTTCTGAATACCTAAGAAATTGGGGTGAAAAATAATGGGAAGGAGTCATGGAAGGTGCTCCAAAAGGTGAGCATACCCTCTCATGGTTGGTTTATGTTTGAGTTTATGTTAGTTGAAGTAGTGAATTGGGTGCTTGGTAAAATCTAAAGTATAGACTCCACTTAAGTATTTTTAAAGAGATGGAACCATATGTTTTATGTAAGTGGAGAAAAGGTTGACATGGTCCTAGGATGTGTGAGGATACTAAGTCTTCTTCCTTAGTTGTGGATTTTGGATGTCCTCAAAAGGATTGGTAATAAATTGGGCACCTTCCTACAAGAAGATATGTCCTTCTAGTTGATGGGAGAAAGATGTAGCATGAATTTTAGTGAACATGAATCTGAGAGAGGGTTTTTTAGAAGAATTGAATATTAGTTACAGAGGATATTCTCACTGTCAACTTCTAGATTATGAGTGTTTCCCCTTCCAATGTCGGAATTGTCAGAATTTTGGGCACATCTTGTGACAATTTCCCAATTCCTTATTCAGGAAAATTTGGATGTCATGGGATAGGAAAATGAGAAAATAATGGCACTTCATTCTCTTAAAAGGGGTGCCATACTGGGGAAACTTCATCAGATTAAAATATGATTCTCCATGAGACACATGCAATGAGGATTGATGATGGTGGTGCAGAAAAAGGATTTAAGGCTAATGCAGGGACCCAGGGATCAAGATGACACCTCTCCTTTCCTGGAAACCTCCCTTATGGGTAATTACTCTACCTCACATTTTGTTAGTAACCTAATACATTCTTTAAGATCTCTAGTTATGGGTTATGGGCTTTAGGCACATACGCTAAATATTCCTATGGGTATTTCTCCATCTCCCTCTATAGAAATGGTCTCTTTCCCTTTACCGTTGTCCTCATCTTGTTTCCCCTCCCCTAAGTCTACATCTTTGTTAGACAAAGGTTTTACTGTGATGACCCAAGGTTCCACTGCCAGGGGCTAACAAAGGGCACATGGTAGTCTAGCATGTCGTCGACATTTTTAATCTTCTGGAAGGGAAGAAGGTCTCAACCGAGGCATGCCAAGACATTGAGTGATGTTTGGAGTTAGAAAATGAAAGGATTCATTTTCTTAGTTGAAATACACATTAAACTCATAATCATTCACAAATCTACTAAACAACTATTGCATAAAAATAAATAGATTCGTCACAAGGAATTTATTAGAGGTTTTTTTTTTTTTTTAAATTTAAAGCAACTACAATACAATCATACTCATTCATAAATGCACACATGTGGATCCCCACAACAATCTCCTTTTATATATATTAAGGCTAGTTCAAACGTTACAATATAGATCTACAGAGACTCAACAAGATCTTTTCATAATTCCATCCAAACTCTCATTATAGACTCAAATATGAAAAAATTACAACTAGATGTTTTGCAAAGAGTAGGTTCTCATTCTGGAAGCATAACCACCCTTCTCAGATCTTTCCCTTCACAACTTGCTATGTGTGGCTATATATAATTCTTGACCTCTTAGATCTTTTCTGCACTCACATGATATGTTCCACTTTAACCAAATTGGCTAGATCTATCTGCTTGGTCCACATTTATTTGATCTCTTCAAACTTAATGACTTGACCCTTCTTACATGACTTTGATGAGTTACAATTTAACTACTTAGTTTTCTTGCTTGCCTCTTTCTTATTTTTTGTTGTTGTTTTTCAACCAGTTTAACCATTTACTTTTCTAGTTTTCACTTCTAATTTCTACAGGTATTGTCCACCAAAATTGGTCACAAAAATGAAAGACCCAATAGGCCCTGAACACAGTCTATTGAGTCACCTTTGAGTGAATAATTTTCTTGTGCACTTGGTCCCTCTTGTGGTTATGAAATTTATGCCAATGCACTCTATACATGTACAGATGCCTCTCCTTCAAATGAAGGACCCAAATCAGGAACAATTTCTAAAAATTTTCATCATAAACAAGTATGCACATCCATTGCATATTTCCATGTGGAAGGAACGGTGGAGACTTTATCAGTAAACTGTGTGGTTGTCTTTGCATCTGGTTTCTTAGAACGTGATGCAATCAAAGTCTACCACTGAGTATCTGCATTAAGATTAAGCTTACAAAATTGCATGTATTTGGCTTCGATTGCAAGATTAAGGTCCTAGATAATGGGTTTAGCCTTGCGGGACTCCTCTTCTAACCCAAGGATTTGTTTATCTAATCACTTCAGCCCGATAAAAGATCTTTTGTCATTGCATAAGGTCTGTAGAGCAAAAGCTTCTTCCATTAATATTTTTCTTGTCTCTCACAATTTGTATAATGATTGATTACATTTAGAGCAACCTTGTCTAATATTGTACCTAGTGGAATATTTCTTGAGAATCTCTTATGCGTTTCCAAGGTGTAGCTTGAAGGGAAAATCCTTGCTCTATAGTTTGATCAATTTGTTGGTTATACTTTTTAGTAGGATCAAGATACTTGTTACGCAGCTTGGAAATAGTATGGTGCAACTCTTTGTTTACAACAACTAATTTTGTGTAAACGCTCTCAATGAATTATTGTCTCATAAGAAGAAAGATCTTCTGGTGCACTAGAAACAAAATATGAAACTATGGGACAAATCTTTTGGAGTTTAGCACTGATATCCTTAACTTGCTGCTCAAGTAGTTCTTTTTGTGCATGCATCTGATCTCGCTCCTCCATGACTCTGAGAAGTTCTTTTTGTTGCTACTTGTGCGTGACAGTCAAGTCATTATATCTTATATATACAAGGACCAAACAATCCTCAAGCTACACTGAAGAAGCCCAAATAAGCTGAAACTATTGTTGAGAGGACAAACGTTGAAGATATTTTGTGGATAAGGCATTGTCGAGTGGCATCCTAGAATGCAGGGGTTGTCCAATGGTGAAAAATTTAGTGGAGTGAGCTTGCGGTGAGGTATTTGGTACATCTTCTTGTCCTTGATAAAATATTCATGGACTTTGGCAAGAACCTAAGGAGGAAGAAACAAAACAATATCCCAAGTATGAGCATACAAATGCAAAATTTCCTTACAATAGCTTGTGTCTAAAAAACAATTAGAAAAATATAAAGACTGCGTTCAAACCCTGGTCTACCATTAAGCAAAGAATGAAATCTGTTAAGGACAGCCAAGAACATCTTCAGTAGAAAGGAGTATATATCATCGACTGCTCTTGTGGGGATCAATATATAGGAGAAACGGGTAGGTCCGTAAGGATTAGGCTCAAAGAGCATAGTGCAGATATTCGTAACGAAAGAACCCGCTCTTCAGCCTTAGCTGAGCATGTAAATAAAACCAATCACCATATATGCCTTGAAGACGCCAAGGTCATTGCCAAAGAAGATCACCATTTCAAGCGGAAGGTTAGAGAAGCTATTGAAATCATAAAGCACCCTCGAAACCTTAATAGGGATGGAGGCTTAGAAATTAGTAAAAATTGGAACCCTTTACTCACCCCCCACGAATAATAGCATAGGTTCTCAATAAGAATTGTAGCTAGGTTAAATATGGATCCTAATACCTAGATTGATATTCTAACAAAAATAGCATTCAACTAATCCCCCTATTTAGTTATTTTAGCATAAATTCTTGATAAATGAATAATAGTATAATCCCCTTGAAAATAAAATAAATTTCGCTACACATTAGTAACCATAGATAAGAAGAATTAATGTGTTAACCATAGATAAGAAGAATTAATGTGTAACCATAGATAAGAAGAATAATAATAGATAAGAATAATAATAATAATTTAAATAGTAATAATAAACTTATAAGTTATTAGTTAACAACAATAATAAAATATAAATAATAATAATGAAAATATGAATAATAATAGGAATAATAATTATTAGAAATAAATAAATAATAGGATTATAGATAAGAATAATAATTATAGATAGGAAATATAAATAATTAAAATTAGTATATATAAATAATGTAAATAAATAATATAAATAGGATTAATATATTAATAGCCAATAATATAAATAATAATACAAATAAATAATAAAAACTATAGATAAAAATAAAAATAATAATTATGGATAAGATTAATAATAATATATAATAATACAAAATAAAAAATATACATTTAATTTAATTAACTAGACTAAATAATAATAATATATAAATACTAGTATTAATAATAGTTAATGGAAATAAATAATTAATAATAAACAAGAATAAACAACAATAAAATAATAATAATAAAGGTATTAATATAAATAATAAGAATAAATAATAAATAATAAATAATATTACAAATATATTATAAATAATATTATTAAGAATAACATAAAATAACAATATTAACATATAATTAATTAAATCAACAATATTATATAAATATAATTAATAATAATAAATATAAATAAGAAGAGGAATAACAATCAATAAGAATAAATAACAATAAATAATATTAATAATAATATAAATAAGGATAGATAAGGATTAGACAATAATATATAAATAATAATATAAATATTAATTAATAATAACAATATGATTAATGAAAGATAAGAATAATAAAGAATAATACAAATAACAAGTAATATTAAAATAATTAATGATGATCAAAACAAACAATGATCAAGTAAATAATGATTAAAAACAATAAGATTAATAAGGATTAATAATAAAATAAAAATCATATAAATATAATAATAATAATGATTAATAATAATAGTAATAATTAGTAATATAAATAATTTAGTCGGCCATACTGTCTTTACATCAAACCTAATTCATATTTATCAAAAACCCTTTGCATTCTTTTCTCCGTACATCAGTCCTGATGATGAGTCTGGGTCTAGACTCGAAACGTCGACCAATATAAAGATGGACACTGTGGAAAATCCGAACTCCTCTCAGAAACCACACCACAGTAATCTACAATCCAAAAAAAAGGTAAATAATGTTTCTTATTCCCAATTGCAATGTGGGAAGTGGTTTCATGAGTGACAATGAAACTATCTATGAAAATTTCTCTTGGTCCCCTATATCTTTTGATTCAAAAGTTGTCTCCATATCATCCACAACTTCAAGATCATGCAAAATCTTAGTGGCCTCTTCCATATTAGAATGTTGTGAAGGAGAACCAGAAATGGTATCAGAGGGTGCAAGGGATTGCGGTGAAGAAATAGGGTTGTGTAAAGTAGATGTAGTGGGTGGAAGAACAATATATTCCTAAATATTAAGAGTAGGTTGAATAGTCTAGACAAGTTTATTATAAGGGATATACTCTATGGTGGAAGTATCTAGAAGTGAGGAAGAGTGTTTAGAAATAATGGTAGCTAATGATTCTCAAGAAAAAGTGTAAAGAGACAACAGGGTCACTAGTAGAACCAGTAAGTGGTGCAGAAGATGACAGGGGTATAGAAGCCAAAGGGAGGGCCCTAGGCTTAAATTTTTTTCCCTATAAAGGAATAACTTCTAGAATAGAAAACGTTATGGTAGGTGTACTTACCAAAGACTCAACAATAGAGACAGTAGCATGAGCATAAGATAAATAGGTGTGCAACCTCTTGACTAAGGGTTGAAGATTAGAACCAAGTGCAGTTGAGCACTTCTAGGATGATGAAGAACCTACAAAAGAAAACTCTTACAACATTAAGCCATCAAGAAAATACAAAGTACTGATATCAGTCTCCATGCATTTAATACTAGGCCATGACATAACTTCTATGTGAAATACATATTCTATCATATAATAGGGAAATGCCAATATGTGGAAAGTGTATTTGTGAACAAATTTTGGATGAACTCATGAATGGTGGTGGTTAATGCCAAACCACATATGATAAGTATGTTGATCCAATATGGATTGAGGAATCCTGATAGTCATAGTAGAATTGACTAGCTTGTTGTACCATGCCTCAAAAGTAGTTTCCATTAAAATATGCATTGGCGCAATCAACCCAAGCTTTTCAAGGAGTAAAATAAAGGGATATAACTTCACCATCTAGAATCTCAACAACTTCACGAATTTCAGGAGTACACCATTTCATCATGGCCATAACCACAACAAAATATCCATAGATGAAATATCCTCCTCACTTATACACCTGTTCTCATGTAAAGAGAAGTTCATATAATAAGATATTGCACCAATTTTGGCATGTTACTTGGACACAAAATTCTGCTACGGAGATGGCATCAAGGGTACATTCACCTTTAGTATAATTCTATGTTACCTTCCATGCGATAAGGTAATATTCAAACTTGATCTGCTCATGATTGATTAGTTCAATGATGGCGTCATGACCCTTAAGTTTGGTATGATACTTTTCATAGAGGTTTTCATTTTCGGCCTTCTTGTCGTTGTTACCGGGAATAATGTCCACTCGGATGTTGCTATTCCCACTAAGATGGGTGGCTATCTTAGAAACAAACAAGCAAAGTCTACTTTTGTTTTCTTTTATGAAAATAGACGAGAGGAGAACCAAGAAGACCAACCTTAGTCTTGCGCTTAATTTCCTCTCCTTCTTGATAGAGTTTCGCCGCTTCTTCTTCGTCTTCCCAGCTTCAAAGAGAACCTGTGGATTCACAGCAACATACTACTATTGAAGAAACAAAGATCTATATTCATAAATAACATAGGACCAGATGTGTGTTAACCATATAAATGCATATATAAACAAGTACACAAGAATATGGAAGAAAACTAGAATAGCTTTATTAAGATGAAAAGTAGAAAGAGGATTACAACCATATATTTTGACCCAACATCATCTTCCAGCTAGGAAGCCCTTCTTCACCTCAAGCAAAGCTTAGATCACCCAACACTATGAATGTACACCAGAAAACCAACAACACTTCTCTATGAGATACAAAATTCCAGCCTCTAGATCTCTGTGATGAGGGATCCATATATAGATGATTATAGTGAGGTGATTCATCTTCTGGGATCTTGATTAGTTTCTTCTCTTTGATAGTTCTTGCTTCCACTTGGAGAATGATGATCTCTTACTCATCCCTGGTCGAAAATAGAGAGGCAAGTGTCATAGGGGAAGCTTCTGGAAGATTCCATGATCTTCCACCTCGCATATTGTCCCTACATTTGTCCATTCCCGACCATCACACCCTACAAAGGAGCAATTCAGTATGCATCGTACCTTGTACACTGGGAAGGTGATATGCATCGCACCCTCTGCACTGGGTTTTTAGTATGGTCCAATTTTGATCATTTATGAGCAGTTTTCAGTGGAGAACTTCTGGGAGATGATGTAATCAGCTGACCTTGTTCCTTTAGGCAGTGAAGCAACACTTTTAGGGACTTAGGAGCCCTTAGTTTATGGACATTTGTGATTGGTGTTGAAGTGCCCAAAAATGTCTATAACACTGTGGTCAAGTTGTTTCTATTTTGATTGACCCTATATCTAATTATAGTTATGTTAGTCCTGACGTGGTGGATAAATGTGGTTTGAATAAAGAAGTGTATGCAAATCCTAAGTAGTGCAGTTTTCTACAAGCACAAAGAAGAGAGTGCATCAATGGGTAACAACTTATGCATTCGAGTTGAATGGTATGCCTACCTCAGCACATTTGAATGCATTGTTGTTGAGGTCATATGGTATGATTTTGGGTATGGATTAATTGTATCTTCATAGGACTAAGGTGGATTGTTATGATAAGGCGATTGAGTTCTTGGCTGAAAATAGAGAATAGAGAGTCTTACAGGGTAAGAAGAAGGTGACATCAGTTACAATCGTGATAACTATGCAGGCAAAGTGTAGTCACAAAAAAGGGTGTGTTTTATTTGAAGTGCATATTTCTAGTGATAAATGTAAGGATGTTGAGGATGCATAGGTATTAAGAAGGTATCTGATATTGCAACAGTTTCAAGATGTATTTCCCATAGAGATTTCAGAGTTGTCACCTCACAAAGAAGTGGAATTTTCAATTGAGTTTGTACTAGGGGAAGCACCAACATTGAAGGCACTGTATAGGATGATCACTCCAGAGTTAGTAGAGTTGAAGTTGTAGTTGAAGGAAATTATTAACAAATGAAAAATTAGGGCAAATGTATCACCATGTGGTGCATTGGTATTGTTTGTGAAGAAGAAGGATGGTACTCTTAACTTGTGCATTGATTACATGCAGTTGAACAAGGTAACCATTAAGAACAGTTTTCTGTTGCTAAGGATTGATGACCTATTCAATCAAGTGAAGGGAGTAGTAGTATTCTCAAAGATTGAATTGAGATCAGGATATAATAGGGTATGCATTAAAGAAGAGGACATTTACAAGACAACTATCTGGACCATGTATGGGAATTATGAGTTTGTTGTAGTTCCATTTGGTTTGATTAATGCACCAACTACTTTTATGTGCTTGGTGAATAGTGTGTTGCATCCTTATCTGGAATTTTTTTTTTATTGTATTCCTTGATGACATATTCATTTATTCGAAGAATGAGGAAGAACATGTCAAACACTTAGCAACAATATTGCTATTGCTGAGAGAGAATTAGTTGTATGCTAAGCTCGGTGAATGCAATTTCTTTAAGACAGAGGTACATTACTTGGGGCATGTGGTTTCCAAGGAAGGCATAGTAGTAGATCCGAAGAAGATAAAGGTTATCAAGAAGTGGGCAACTCCTAAAAATGTGGGTGAGATAAGTTCATTCATGGGGCTAATGAGTTTTTATAGGAGGTTCATAAAGAACTTATCTCACATTGTATATCTTATTATGTCACTACAGAGGAAAGGTAAGAAATTTAAATGGACAGAGGAATGTGAAGCCAGTTTTGAGCAATTGAAGCAATTATTGACAAATACTCTAGTGTTAAAGATTGCAAATCCATACAAAAAGTTTGTGGCATGTACATATTCTCGCAAGAGAGGACTTGGTGGATTCCTTATGTAAGAAGGACACATAGCGTGCTATGAGTTTTTAACACACGATCTTGAGTTGGAAGCGATCAGCCATGCATTCAAGATGTGGAGGCCCTATCTTCTTGGTAGGAGGTTTGTATTGATGAGTGATCACAGTGGATTGAGGTATCTATTTGACAAACCAAATCTGAATGCCAATCAAGCTAGATGGTTGGCCACAATTAGTGAGTTTTATTTTTAGATCAGGTAGATTAAAGGTAAAGAGAACAAGGTTGCAGATGCTCTTATCAAGGGGATACAGGTGAATCTATAGAAATGATTAGTTCTTATGACATAGACTTACAAGATCAGATCTTACAGGAAGGACAACAGGATGATAGGTACATGGAGCTTATGCATAGATTACAACAAGGTACATGTGAGCAGGATGTGGAATATAGTCTTACAATAGAAGGTTTGATCATATTTAGGGATAGGATATATGTGTTAGACAACAATGAACTAAAGAATACTATCTTGTGAGAATTTCATGAAAAATCATATGCAGGTCACCCAGTGTACCTGAAGACATTGACAATAGTGAAGAAGTTTTATCATTGTCGAAATTTGAACATGGAAGAGTTTGTGGCTAGATGTTTGGACTATCAGTAGGTGAAAGTAGAATGGAAGCATCCAGGTGGACTATTATAGCTGATTTTGATTCCATAGTGGAAGTGGGAGGTCATTTCCCTGGATTTTATCATATATTTGATGAGGATATCTAGACAACATGATTCCATCATGTTTGTGGTAGACAGGTTGAAAAAGGTAGCACGCTTGATTCAAGTAAAATATATGTATTTAGCTAGTGATGTGGTACAAGTATTCATCAGAGATGTAGTGAGTCTGCATGGTGTTTCAAGGATGATTATGTCAAACAAGGATGCTAATTTCACTTCCAATTTTTGGAAGGACTTTTTTGGAGGTTTGGGGACAGAGTTGGCCTTCAACACATCTTATCATCTGCAGACATACATACATACATAGAGTGTCAATAGGATATTGGAGGACATGTTGAGGATGTATGTGATGCATCAATAGAGGATATGGAAGGAGTACCTTATGTTGGTTGAGTTGAACTTATAATAATGGTTATCATGGGTCACTGAGGATGTGTCCATTTGAGGAACTTTATGTGAGGATTTGTAATAATCCCATCAGTTGGAGTGATCCAGTGAGCAAGGTGTTGATTGGACTTAATATGTTCGCAGAGATGGAAAAAGAAATGAAGGTAATCAAGAAGAATCTAAAGGCAACACACAACATGCAGAAAATTTATATAGATCATAATAGGCTGTTTAAGGAGTTTTAGGTTGGGGAATAAGTGTACTTGCACATCAAGCTGAAGAAGAGCTCCTTGAGGATTAGATTGTGTGCCAAGATGACACCTCAATTTTATGGACTTTTCAAGATTATTGAAATGATTGAACCAGTAGCCTATCGAATTGCACTGCCTCCAACAGTGAAATTCAATAATGTTTTCCATGTGTCATTGCTTAAGAAGTATGTTAAAGATGTTGATCATGTGATTGACTAGTCTGTATTGCAGGTGGAGCCACATGGATAATTCTAGCCAAAACCTTAGTGTATATTGTAGAGAAAGATGCTCATGCTCTGGAACTAATAAATCAAGCAAGTTAAAGTGCAATGGAAGCACTTTGGGCTTGATGAAGCTACATGGGAGATGGCTGATCAGATGTGGGAAATGTATCCTTCTTTATTCATTGGTTGACCGAATGTTTTTAGTATGTGTTTTGGTGTGATGTTCTCGAATATGTACATATGTATATGGATGTAAATACCAATGTTATTTGTGTTATAAAGCTCTAATAAGAGATATGGGTGTCATGTCATTATGATTTTCATGTTGTTATGTTTCTCATGTTAGTTTTCTTCTTAGCAGGATGATCATTGTAAATACTACAACGATATAAGTTATAAATCTCCATGGAAATATGTTTTTCTTTTCAGTAGTATTGTTGGTTGTAGGTGTCATTGAACACCGAGGATAGTGTTCCCCCAAGGGGGAGGATTCTGTAACAACCTTGGTCAAAAATACATGTAATAAAGTTAATAAATGCAAGATAATAACCAAAGTCATGGGACAAATTTTCCAAGTTGAATGTTGGTAAATACATACTAATGTGGGTGTTCATCTGGTTTATTATGGCTAAGGAAATTGGAAAAGGAAATGGAAAAGGATTTGGAAGGGCATGAGGAATTAATTGGTATTTTATTTATGAAAATAATGGAGATTAGCAGAAATAGAAGGTGACAAGTCACATGTTGCATTTAAGGAGGAAAATGAAGGGAAATAATGGAAAAATAAAGAAAATAGGGGCCTCATTAATAAAATGCTTATGAGGATCAGTTGGTACCCTTTTATCAGTTCCTTTTTGGAACTCTCTCTTTTTACTCTCTCTCTTTCACACTCTTGGACACTTAGAGAATGCTTGGAGCACTATAACATTGTATCAAGGAAAGAAAGGAAATGACAAGGAAGGAAAAGAGAAGAAAAGATCAAGCAAGGAAGACCAATATCAAGTAGCTACAACATGAATACTTGCAGATATCAATTTTCATGTGTGATTTCCTTACTAGATGTGGCATGCATGTGTGTTCTTGGTTCTCTTGCTATCATTGGCATGGGTTTTGCCAGGTGTGACACTGTTTTTTAGCCTTTCCTTACCATTTCTAGATATCCATGGTGTGATTGGTCCTCTTGCATTTGGTTGAGCTGGATTGTTGGATGGACTTGAAGCTAAGTGGGGTGGTCTCAAGATTATTCACAAGGCCTACGAATCCCAGGATGGGATACATGGTAAAGCCTGGTTGTGAACGCCTCGATTGAGGCTAGGAATCCCTTGACCAGTGAATGGTGGGGTACATGGTAAATTTCAGTGGAGAATACCCTTGATTGTTCCTAGGAATCCCTTGAATAGTAATGGTAGGATACATGGTAAAACCCTAAGGGTGGTTGTCTAGTAGGCCTAGGAATCCCTTTATTGGTAATGGCGGGATACAAGGTAAAGCTAAGAGGTTACGACAAACAATTTCCTCATGGTTTAGGTGGAGAAATGAAAAGGAATCCATGGTTGTTTAGGGCCTAATGATCTAGTGGGGATTGCGGTAAAGCTTAATTGTATTGATGAGGATTAAGGCCTAGGAATTCCCTGGTGGGATATATGTTAAATCCTAGGAATCACTAGTTGGTTTTATTGCGAGTCCCAAATTCATGCTTGGAATATGGAACAGGGATGATTCGATAAACGAATGATTGGGTTCAGCCCAATCTATTGTCGGGTTGTTCATGGAAGTCCAACACCTGGTTGGCTTATACATTCATTACTAAGAGCTCCTTCTCCTTGGTAGTTCATGTGTAAATGTACTGGTTCATATTTGCTTTCTATGGTTGTTGTATCCTTGTTATTTCTATTGGTTATATGCTAGTTATGAGTATGTTTTATGACAAACTCAATGTATGGATCTCAACATGTTTTGATTTGTAAAGGTATGTAGAATGAATATATGACCTAATAGATGATAATGCAACTATTGTGATGAGGAAACAATGCTTCTTTACGAATCTTAGATATGTGTGGGACCCCTATGCTCAGATATGTTGTTATAAACTATAGATTACATATTTGTGACATGTTTGACGAAATGCTTGTCATGGCTATTGGGGGTGAGATCAAGTAATTGTACCAATAATTACATTAGTAGCCTTATTCCATTATTATTTATCATTTCTAAAACTTTCATGAAGTTCTGGGAAGTGGCCTAAGTAACTAGCCCTGAAAAGGGGGCTCAGAATTGCCTAAAAAAGGCCACAACTGTTGGAATTCCTTGCTTTGGGAGTGACTAGAAGGCCTCAGTCACATGCATGGCTTGTCATGGTAGCGGATGAGGGTCTAGATTAGTAAAATGTCAATTTCTCTCAGGTGTTAAGCACCTGGAAGGGTTGGTTTCCTTCTTAAGGGTCTGTAGCTCTTGAAGAATGTCAGACTGGTTTGGTTTTGTTGGTTCCACTTCCTTAATTATACATGGGGAGTTGAATCATATCATAGTAGCCTCCCATCATATTTTTACCCAGTAGACCGCTTAACTTGGGTAAATGTGGGAAGAGGTTGGTAGGATATCGAGTTGTGTTATAACCAAGCCACTAGGAGGAAAATGAATTCCCTTCTCTTGGACTGTATTGTGTTCCAAAGATGAAAAAAATAAGTTGAGAGGAGTAGGAAAATATCACATAGAGAGGATTTGTGCATTGTAGTAACCCAAAGGCCACATGCCATACTTATTTGTACTCACAACCATTTTCTATTTAGAGA
This sequence comes from Pinus taeda, assembly GCA_000404065.3. Classification (NCBI taxonomy): domain Eukaryota; kingdom Viridiplantae; phylum Streptophyta; class Pinopsida; order Pinales; family Pinaceae; genus Pinus; species Pinus taeda. Next base: position 24,539 of record APFE031186457.1, read on the forward strand.
AAGAGAGCAGAGCAACATCACCTTTTGTAACAGCCTTGGTGAAAATTCCATGTAAGAAAATTTAATAAAGGAAAAAATAATAACCACATTTGATGGAACACTTATTCCAAGCTTAATTTTGGGCAAGACATCCCAGTGTGGGTGTTAATTGTTTTATTAATGGCTAAGGAAATTGGCAAAGGAAATGGAAAAGGAAAAATGCCATTTTGGCACATTTATTTACGAAAATAATGGAAATTAGGAGAAAAGAGAGGTGAAAGGCCATAGGTTGCATGTGAGGAGGAAAATGAAGGAAAATAAATGAAAATAAAGAAAATGGAGGCCTCTTTGATAAAAAGGCTTATGAGTATTAGTGGGTAACCTTTTGTTAGTTTAGTATTTGGAGCTCTCTCATTATTCTCACTCTCACTTTTGGACACTTAGAGTTTTCTTGGAGCACTCTTGGAGGGTGTGGCATACTTCGAGTTTTGGAGCAAGAAGGAAAAGTAAGAGAAGGAAAGCATGGGAGCACATTGGGATCAACAACTATAGTGATTTTGGCTTGCAGGTACCGAGTTACATGCATCTTTTAATCATTAGTTTTGGAATGCATGTCATATCCATGTGGTTTATTGGTCATTGTTTGTCACTGGCATGGAGGATTGTTTGGACTGAAAATGGATTTTCCTAGCCTTGCCATTTCTTAGATAGTCATTGTGATTTTGGATTTATTTCCTTGTTTCATTTTGGTTGGTTCTCGAGTTTCCTTAACTTGGGTTGAGTTACTATTTCAAGGAGGCTTGGTTGGACAAGCACTTTGGAGCCCTGCAACAGCTTGGGTTGAGTTACTAGTCCTCAAGCCTTGGTTGGACAAATGCTCTAGAGCCATACGTGGGTTGTGTTACTAGTCCTGGAGCCTTGGTTGGACAAAAGCTCTGGAGCCTAATATAAGTTGTGGGTTGAGTTACTAGTCCTAGAGGCTTCATTGGAACAAATGCTTTGGAGCCTTGGAAGGCTTGGATAAAGACCAATTTGATGATGGTTTTGTGACGTCTGATCTAGAGGTGGAATAATTGTTTGATGGGTTGAGGTGGTTGGCCTCTGGAAGCCCTGGATGGTTTTGGATTGATGTATTTTATGAGCTCCCACATGCATGCTCAGAATATGGCACAGGGGTGAATGAATGAAGAGAGATTTGGCTCAACAATTCTATAGTCGAGTGGAACATCATAGTCCCATCCAGGGTTTGGATTTTTCATGATCAATATGAGGTTATTTCTCCTTGTATTTCTATGAGTATTATACTAGTTTTAATGTGGATCATATGGTTGTGATTCCCTTGGTATTTATGTTTCTATTATGTTGGTTATGTATATGTTTTATGGGAGTAGCTACGTATGGATCTCATCATGTTTTTACTTGCAAATGAATGAACAATGTATCTATGACATAATGGATGAAATGGAAGCTAATATGTTGAAGCATCGACGCTTCTTACGGATTCTCAAATGACTATGAGACCCCTATGCTTAGATATATTGTTTACATATGTAGATTACATATTTGTGATATGTTTGACGAAATGTTTGTCATGGTTAGTAGGAGTCCAGTCAAGCGCTTGTTCAAGTATTTTCATTTGCATCATTGTTTTATTGTTATATTTTTGTTATGAAGGTGTCATTCAAATCTAGGAAGTGACCTAGGCTCTGGGCCTGAAAAAGTGGCTCAAATCCTAGCGATGTTGGCACAACACTAAGCAAAATAGTCCTTGGAAACTTGCATGCCTTGTCATGAGAGCATCTAGAGCCTCCAGGATGTTGTCAAACCCATAACATGGGAGTGTCCATAGATCAAGAGGTCTAAAACCCCAGTGGGACCCAAGGATTGGTTACGATAAATATTGGGATGGTTCTCACGGGTACTGTAGCTGATGTTGAAGGTCTGTATGATGTGTTTCCATTGATTCCATTTCCATAAGGTCTCCTAGGAGGTTGAATCCAATCATAGTATCCTCTCATCACATGTTTACCCCGATTGGCGAGTTACTTAGGTAGATGTGGGAGGAGGGTGCTATAGAGTGGTATCAGAGCATGGTTCCCCCCTTGGATTGTATGGGTTGTGTGTAGGTCATGCATTCATGTTGATTTCATATGTGTTTCTTGTGTTGTAGGAGCATGTGCTTACTGCATTTGTATGGTATGGGTATGGTTGTAGTGGTGTCAACATGGGAAGTTGATGGCATTGTTGTGGAATGTGTCCTCATGAGTGTATGGTTGATTATGAATTTATTATGCATGCTAATGACCCGAATTTAAAAGGAATGCAAAAAATTATAGATATAACCATAGACATAGAGATGTAGCAGAAATAATATTTCATTTCGTTACTGTAAAACACTGAAATATGCTCACAAACAGAAATGGAAATAAACTAGCTAGGGCGATGGTAGCTTATCTGTGAGAAGAGATGTGGCAGCAACATGCCTTTGAACTATATTACAATGAGACTCTAAGGCCTATTTATTGTTGAGAAACAATGGAAAACTCTAAACATCCAAAAACCTAACCCTAGGAGATGAAGCACCAAACTATGGGCCCCGTTTTGGGTAAATTGGTACATCAACTTCCTGGGGTCATAACTTTGGCATATGATCTCCGTTTGACATGCACAATACCTCGTTAGAAATATCTATTTGAGGAATACAACTTTGGGAAGAGAAAAATCCGTCCATGGACCCATGTTGCTCCTAGTTTTCCCAAAAAACATCGTTTAGGGCCTCAAAATGGCTCCGGAAGTTCAGGACCCAAAAAACTGCTAAAAATAGTAAATTGTGCTATAATTAAGGAAACTGAAAAACTAAAAGAAACAATGGTGGGGGTCCAAATGGAATTGGCAGGTGGCCACCAATATCCACCTAGATGATTCATCCCCGCTTAGGAAGAAATGGCCCCATTGGGTTGAGTTCCTCCATGAGATGAGGAAACTTCTGTTGAACTTGGTCCCTAGTGAGCCACTTTCCCTGGTGAAGGAGTTGGCTTGCTTTTACAACTTGATACAGTTGGATTTTCTGTTGGAGAGTGCGTTTGGTATGTGTTTCCATGATCTAATTAGTTGCATCTTGTTCCATGCAATTTTGATTTAACTCTATGGGTGTGAGCTATTCTACAATGTCGGATGTGTCTAGTAATGGTGGAAAGTATGGCCGAAGGCGGTCCACATTGAAAATTGGGCGCAGGCCAAGGAGTGGGCGAATGTTGAGCTCAAATGCATTGTCTCCCATGGCCTTGGTAATGGTGTAAGGACCATACCAGAGTGGTCATAGTTTTTGATAGGCTCTAGTAAGGCGTTCCTTTTGCAAATGCAACTAGACTTTCTCGCCCACCTGAAACTTGTGTGGCACCTGATGTTGATCATATTGCTGCTTGTAATTGGCATTTGATTTCTCCAAAATTTTGTGGATCTACTGAAGAATATGTTGGATGTGCTCAATGAGGTTGTTTGCCTTATCTGTTTTGGACTGGACATGAGTCGAATCTACCTAAGTAGCTGCAAATGGCATGGCCACATCAATGGGACATAGTGGCTGGAATCCAAAGCCAACCTGAAAAGGGCTATGGCCAGTCGAGATGTGGAGAGTTTCATTATAGCTGTGCTAAACATAGGGGAGGCTCTCATCCCATGTGCATGGATTCTTTGATCTGTACATGCACATAATGTGTACGATCATCTTGTTGACAACCTTTGTCTGATGATCAGTTTGGGGATGGAAGGCTATAGACTTAGTGAGTTTGGTGTCTAGCATCGACCAGAGACTAGACCAAAATGTACTGAGGAACCTGCTGTCCCGATCTAAGATGATAGATTGTGGGATCCAAAAGTGTACCCAAACTCGTTCAAAGAAGAGTTTAGCAGTGGCTTCTGCGATGATATTCTTCTCGCAGGCTACCATAATGGCCATCTTTGAGAACCTGTCGATGACCAAAAAAACATAATCGTTTCCATGCTTATTAAAAGTAAGGTCCGACATGTAATCCATGGACATGAATTCCCAAGGTCGTCTAGGGGTAGGCAGCGTGGTATAGAGGTAGGCCTTGCTTCTTGATGGTCAGTTTGGCTATGGTGCAGGCAGTGCATGATCTGATGTACTTTCCAACATCCTGTCGAAGATTCGGCCAATAGAAATACTTCTACAGCTTTGCCATCATTTTCTTGACCCCGAAATGCCAAGAAACCCGACTGTAGTGGGCTTCCCAAATCATATTGGCATGCTCACTTGAAGGAACACAAAGGTGACCCAAGTGGCATAACAAGGCATCCTAGAGGTGAAAATATGGAACATGCTGACCCTCCAAGAGTGTCTGGTATGTGTGGCCAAATCCTGAATCGCTTTTGTAGAGAAGTGGCCAATCATAAATCTCATGCTCACAAGAGTTGAGAATGGTGGTTAATGCCATGATCAGTGGTTAACTGAGGTAATTTGCAACATTATTGGTGCTACCCTTCTTAAACTTGATATTCAAATGGAACTGTTGCAGGTATGCGGACCACTTCTGATGGCGATCATTCTATAATTTCCCTTGGGTATGTATGAACTGTAGGGGCCAATGGTCGATGTGGATGACTATTTCCTTTCCGAAAATGTAATGCTTCCATTATTGGCAGGCCTGCACAATGGAATATATCTCTTTGTCATAAGTGGGATACTTCCAGACTATGTCTGAAAGTGTCTCACTATGATATGCCACTAGATGCCTGTGTTGAGTAAGGACTACCCCAATAGTATATTCAGAGGCATCTGTCTCAAACTCAAATGGTTGTTGCAAGTCAGGTAATGCGAGAACTATTGCTAGTCAGAGGTGATGTTTGAACTCTGTGAATGCCTTCTCTTGAGATTCAAACCAAAATAATATTTCTTTCACTCCTCCCTTGGTGACTTGACTCAAGGGCCAAGTGATATGAGAAAATACCAACACAAACATGCGGTACAAGTTGGAAAGACCCAGAAAGCTGTGGGGCTCTATCAAAGTGGTTGGACATGACCAATCCTGAGTGACTTGGATCTTGGCGGGATCCACATGCACCCCCCATTCATCAATAATGTATCTCAGATACTAAACCTGGGTCATGTCAAAAGTGAATTTCTCCAAATTGGCACATAACTTGTGTTGTTGTAGTGTTTGGAGAACTTGTCAGATGTGGTGGAGGTTCTCTTCCCAACTCTCGCTGAAGATATGGATGTCATCCAAGCATACCACTACAAATGAGTTAGTGAATGGCCACAAGATGTCATGCATTAGCCTCATGAAGGTTGCAAAAGAATTCATCAACTCGAAAGGCATAACCAACCATTCAAAAAGGCCCTCATTGGCTTTGAAGGCAGCCTTCCACACATCAGAGGATTCGATTGGTACCTAGTGATATCCTGACTTCAAATTGATCTTGCTGAAATATTTCTCCTCCTTCAGTTGGTCTAGGATGTCATTAATCCATGGGATCAGGTACCTATTATGGACAGTGATCTTGTTTAGCACCCGATAGTCAATACAGAGTCTCCAAGTCCCATCTTCTATACCAACATGATCGGGCTCCCACAGGGTGATGAACTCGGATGGATGTGACCTTTTTGTAGTAGCTCTTGAATCTGCCTCTTGATTTCAATGTTCTCCATAACAGAGCACCGATAGATTGGTCCATTGGGAAGTGTTGCACTTGGGGTCAGATCGATGGAGTGCTCGACCTGACAGTGCAGAGGAACCCCTATGGGGGAGGTGAATATGTCCTTGTACTTCTCCACATCCTTGTCCATCTGTAGTTGTCATGCAGAGGGCCCTGTTTGGAGGTCATGGCCACTGTCTTCTTCTTTCTTTGAGGGTGTATCATCAAGAAAAACAATTCCCAGTTTTGGAAATGAGCTTACTGTATTGTTTTGTAACCAAAGAGATTGTGTAGGCAATACTACCTCCAGCATCCTATACAACTTATTTCCCAAAGTAACAATAATAGCATGAGGCCTTGATTCATACACAACATGTCACTTCCACAAGTCTGGTTGGCCTAATAATGCATCACAAACAATAAGGGGAGCAATGCCACAAATACCTCATCCGTGAAGGGCTTGATGTTGTATGGAAGGCAACAATGATGGCTCAAAATATCTCATCCTTGGTGAAGTCACACGATGGTGTACGGTTATGGATATGCTATTGTTGGTAAGCCCAACCACTTCATGACCTATGCTGAAATGAGGTTCTTCTGGCTCCCGCTGTCAATAATGAACTATAGCGGGGGGCCCTTTACCCACATCTAGGAGTGGAAGAGGCACTCCTCCTCCTTTAGATCTTCGGGTTCCTCCTTTCAGATCTTCGTGGTGGCAATGGTGGCCTCTGCATCAATAATCTACTTCCCTTTGTCACTCCCCTTGTCGGGTTTTGACTCAGAGTTGGAACATGCATCTGATTCTAAAACCTTTATCTCGGCCACTAGTGATTGCCTAGCCCAACACTCACTTGTGCTGTGAGTGGAGCTCTTATGGAACTCACACCACTTTCTCGTGTCCTTTTTCAACTTCGCAATGTTGTTCTTTGCTTATAGCTTTGGCATGTTTTCTTGGGCTACCATGCCTTGGCTTTGTCCTTTGTTCTATGTTTTTGGGGCACCTTTCCCTTGCTTCAGATTCACAGATCCAAAGTATCGCTTCTTCTATTTAAACTTTTGTTCGACCTTGACGGCATATCGATATGTCATGCCGACCGAAGAGATTTTAAGGAATTTTATTTCATCCTAGATGTACCTATGCAGGAAACTGTGGTATTTGAGTACCAAATTCTGCCCTGAATCCTTGATACCCAATTTTGTGCAAAGGGTATGGAAAGTATTGGTATAATCTGGCACGCCTTAGTTCCTTCCCTACCGTAGCTTGGTCCACTTTATGTATTAATTGTCATAGCTTTCGATAGGGTAGTACTGTCCCTTAATGGTAGCCCAAAATGAATTCCAATTAGGTGCGGCTGAAAATAACGAGGTCGTACTTTCATCCTTCTGCTCGTAGTAGGTCTCCCACCAGTCCTTGATGTGGGGGTGGCTTTGAGAAAAGAAAAAGTAATCTTTTCCCCACCTTAAAAATAATGAACATAAAAATACACTTCTAGAAGATTTAACCATTTATCTATAACATCTGCATCTATCTGACCCTCAAATATGGGAATGTCAAATTTAACTTGTACCTTAAAGGGTGTGGCACTTCCAAAGTAGCTATAGGAAGTAGACGTGTCACCCCTAGGTAGCCGCTGACAGATCTGGGAAAAGTTTTCCATAATCATGCTCCTTTGTCACTCGAGGGCCTCTTTGAGTAAGATTTTGCTAGGATCTCCACCCCCTCGTCTTTATTTTCATCCACCATGGGAGGCCATCAGGATTTTTGAGGCGGGTCTTGCAAAGGTTTGACCTGTTGAAGCCCTAACTCCTTATATCCTGACCTTGTTGGGGACATCCAAAGAAAGACAGAGAAAGAGCAGACCACTTTGATACCACTAATTTGAATTTAAATAGGAATGAAAAAAATTACAGATATAACCATACATACAAAGATGCAGCAAAAATAATACTTCATTTCATTACTATAAAATACTGAAATATGCTTACAAACAAAAATGGAAATAAACTAGTTAGGACGATGGTAGCTTATCTCTGAGAAGAGATGCGGCAGCTACATTCCTTTGAACTATCTTAAAATGAGGCTCGAAGGCCTATTTATTGTTGAGAAACAATGGAAAACCCTAAACATCCAAAAACCTAACCCTAGGAGATGAAGCGCCAAACTATGGGCCTCGTTTTTGGTAAATTGGTACATCAACTTCCAGGGGTCATAACGTTGGCATATGATCTCAATTTGATGCACATAATACCTCATTAGAAATATCTATCCGAGGACTACAACTTTACAAAAAGAAACATTGGTTCATGAACCCAGTTTTCTCCCAATTTTCCCAAAACATGTCATTTAGGGCCTCAAAATGATTTCGGAAATTCAGGACCCGAAAAAATTGCTAAAAATAGTAAACTGTGCTATAATTAAGAAAACTGAAAAACTGAAAGAAACAATGGTGGGGGTCCAAACAGAATTGATGGGTGGCCATCAATATCCACCTGGATCAACTAATGTTCACATGTTATCACACATGAATTCATGGTATGTGTAGTTGATATGGCCATGCATTAATGACTAGACTATAGCTAGAATGATGGGTGCATGGTTATATTCTTATGTGTTATGTTTCTATATGTTGTCATGAGTATGTTATACATGTATAACACTGATTTATTGATCTTGTAGATGAGATATCCTCCCCTAACTATACTAGGGTACATTGGTTTATTGTGATTTGGTTTAGCTAGCATGATATACCTTGCAGGAAGCATATCAAAATGATTAGCAAGATGAGAAACATGGTGTTGGGAATTATTCTATTTTGGAAGATACACTGAGAAGCATAAAGGAATAAGTGAGGAGTTGTAAGGGAGACAATGATAGAATCATAGAGGCACAAGAGAAACTAGAAGAGGTAAATGCAGCGATACTTCAGAGTTTGTCATAATTGCAACGACAAGGACCACTTCATATCAACCATGAATAGGAGGAAAAAACTAATGGGGAATATGGCAGTAGGTCTCATGGTGGTCACATGTTAGATAGATATGACACAGTTAGAGATGGAAAATTGTTGGACACTCTGGATTGGAGAGGTGATAGACACGGTTACTATTCTAGTTCTAGTTCTGACAAGCATGATGATCGACACTATTATCATCCGTATAGGAGGAGCGATAGGTGTTACTTGTCGTATGAGTTTAAGAAATAAACTCCACCTAAATTTGATGGAGAGATGAAGAAATCACATAATGCAGAGGCATGGTTTCTTGGAATAAGGAATTTATTTAGGTTGCATGATTACTCAGAAAACATGAAATCCATAATAGTTATGTTCAGTCTCAGAGCTATTCAAGAAGTACCTATCAGAGAAATAATTTGATGATAGAGTGAAGGAATTATATGAGCTAAATATGCGATCTATGATAGATGAGGAGTACAAAAAAAAGTTATTGGAGCTACTAAGCTATGTGACTTACCTCAAGGCCTAGAGAAGGCTAAGATTCAGAGGTTCACTAATGGGTTACCGATGGCATTCAAAGACATGATTGAGTTCAATGAGCCGAGATCATTGGAGGAGGCCATTCGAAAGCTAAATAATTTCTATGAACAATTGAAGCGCAAGTCTGAGACTAAGCCAGACTAGAAAGGTAATGCAAAGAGCAAGGGAAAATGGAACAAGAAGAGAGTAAGACCTTAGGATTTAGGTAATAAAGAGAATGTTGCACCACCTAAGAAGGTCAATGCATTTGACAGAGGACAAGGACGTCGAATAGAGGAGCATAATAAGGAGCTCATGTAGTGTTGGACTTGTGGAGGGGATCATCGCAAGAGATATTGTCCACAGTAACATGGTGGTAGGCCTTAGATATGTAGTGCGTAGGAGGCACATACAATTGGGGATGTTGGTCAGAGTGTTACACATATTTATGCAACATTGGATAATATAGAGGGAGACCATCAGCCATCTATCATTGAGATGGACGGTGAGTTTTGTGATCAATTTATTTCTATTTTTTATTAACCCTATATCTAATTATAACTATGTTAGACCTAACTTGGTGGATAAGTGTGGTTTGAGTAAGGAATTGCATGAAAAATTTTAGTTAGTGAAGTTGGCTACATGTACAAAGAAGTGAGTTCATCATTGCGTAAGAGCTTGTGCATTTGATTTGAATGGTATGCCTACCGCAACACATTTGAATGTATTACCGTTGATATCATACAATATGTTGTTGGGCATGGATTGGTTGTACCTTCATAGAACAAAGGTGGATTTTTATGAGGAAGACATTGCATGCTTTGATGACAATGGGGAACAAATATTTTTGTGAGGTAATAAGAAAGTAACATCAGTTAGAATGGTGACAACTATGCAGGAGAAGTGTAGTTGCAGGAAAGGGTGCATGTTATTCATAGTGCACATTTCTAGTGATAGAGGTAAGAAGGTTGAGGATGCACATATTTTGAGTAGGTACCCATTTCTATAGCAATTCCAGAATGTATTTCCTAAGGATATTTCAGCGTTGCCACCTCATAGAGAGGTATACTTTTCCATTGAGTTGGTGCCTAGGGAAGCTCCAGCATCAAAGGAATCTTATAGGATGAGTACATCTGAGTTGGTAGAATTGAAGATGAAGTTGAAGGAAATGTTGGATAAGGGATACATTACACCAAGTGTATCAGCATGGGGCACACTGATACTGTTTCGAAGAAGAAGGATGACACTCTCAGTTTATGCATTGACTACAGGTAGTTGAAAAAAGTGACTAGCAAGAACATGTATCCGTTACCAAGGATTTATGACTTATTCGATCGATTTGAAGTGACCAGTAGTGTTCTCGAATATTGATCTGAGTTCTAGATATCAACATGTATGCATCAAATAGGAGGACATTTACAAGACAACTTTCAAGACTAGGTATGGGCATTATGAGGTTTTTGTAGTTCCATTAAGTTTGACTAATTCTCCAACTACATTTTTGTGCTTGATGAATAGTATATTGCATCCTTATTTGGATAAGTTTGTTATTATGTTCATTGATGACATATTGGTATATTCTTTTCTCCTTTCTCTTATTCTTATTTCCTTCTTCTTTCTCTCCTCTCCCCTTTCCCTCTCCTCCCCTGACCCCCCTCCTTGAGGAAGGGCATGCCGAGAATTTAGCAGCAGTGTTGATTTTGTTGAGAGATCATCAATTGCATGCTAAGCTCAACAAGTGTGGTTTCTTTTAGACTGAGGTACACTACTTGGGACATGTTGTCTCTAAGGAGCGCATTGCAGTAGATCTAGAAAACATAAGGGTCATTGTGGATTGGGTAGCTCCTAGAAATGTAGATGAGGTGAGATCTTTCATAGGGTTGGCAGGCTATCACAGGAGGTTCATCAAAAAATTCTCACACATTTCTCATCCTATCACATCATTCCAGAGAAATGGTAAGAAGTTTGAATGGAGAGAGTAGTGTGAGGCCAGTTTTAAGCATCTCAGTTAGTTGTTGACACATGCACTAGTGTTAAATATTGCAAATACTGACAAAGAGTTTGTGGTATGCACATACACTTGCAAGAAAGGACTTGTTGGAGTTCTTATGCAAGATGGACAGGTGGTATGCTATGAGTCAGGAAAACAAAATGAGAATTAGCATAAATACCCCACATATGATCTTTATTTGGAAACAACCATACATGCATTGAAGATGTGGAGGCACTGCCTTATGGGTAGGAGGTTTGTGTTGATGAGTGATCACAGTGGGTTGTGGTATCTATTTGACCAACCAAACCTAAATGGTAGGTAGGATCATTGCTTGGCCATGATCAACGAGTTTGATTTTGAGATCAATTATATCAAAGGTAAAGAGAAAATGGTGGCAGACACTTTTAGCAAGCAGATATAGGGAAATCACTTAACACTTATTAGCTCCTATGGGACAGATTTACAAGATAGGATCTTGCAAGAAGTTTAGTAGGATGTCAAGCATATGGAGATTATGCATAGGTTGTAGTAGAGTACAGGTAGTATTACATGTATAAGTATAGGTAGTGGTACATGTAAAGGTTGAAGTGCAGGTGCACTAGATGTGGACTATTGTCTTATAATAGTTGTATTGGTTAGATTTAGGGATAATATATATGTGCCAGACAATAGTGAGCTCAAGAAGGTTACCTTGAGGGAGTTTCATGTGAAATTGTATTCATGTCACCCAGTCTACCATAAGACATTAACTATAGTCCAAAAAAATTATTATTGGCTGAATCTAAAGAAGGATGTAGCAGAGTTTGTGGCTAGGTGTTTCGATTCTTAGTATGTGAGGGAAGAGTGTAAGCATCCAGTTGGACTATTGCAGCCAATTTTGATTCAAGAATGGAAATGGGAGGTCATTTCCATGGACTTTATCATAGGTTTATCAAGGACAGTGAGACAACATGATTCCATCATGGTTGTTGTGGACAAGTTGATAAAGGTTACACACATCATTCCAGTGAAATCTACATTCTCATCTAGTGATGTGGCACAGGTATGCATCAGAGATGTGGTCAGATTTCATGGTGTTCTGAAGAAGATTGCATTAGACAGGGATGAAAATTTCACTTCCAAGTTTTGGAAGGCATTGTTTGCAGGTTTGGGCACAAAGTTGGCCTTCAATATAGCTTATCATCCACAAATAGAAGGACAGATAGAGAGGGTCAACATGATATTGGAGGACATGTTGAGGATGTATGTAGTGCATGAGTGGTGAAAGTGGGAAGAGTATCTTCCACTAGTAGAGTTCGCTTACAACAATGGGTATATGGAGTCTTTGATGATCAGTTTGTTTGAGGCATTGTATGGGTGAGTTTCAATACTCCCATCAGTTGGAGTGATCCAGTTAACATGGTGTTGATTGGAACGGACATGTTGGTAGACATGGAACAAGAGATGAAAGTTATAAAGAAGAATCATAGGGTAGAATGAGATAGGTAGAAAAGCTACGTAGATCGGAATAGGTTGTTCAAGGAGTTCTAGGTTGGGGAACAAGTGTACTTGCACGTCAAACCAAAGAATATCTCCTTATGGATTGGATCATGTGCCAAGGTGGTACCATGGTTTTGTGGACCCTTCTATATTATTGAGAGGATTGAGCTAGTAGCCTATTGAATTGCACTTTCTTCGACAGTGAAAGTCCATGATGTTTTCTATGTGTCATTTCTCAAGAATTATGTTAAAGATATTGATCATGTGATTGATTGGTTTGTATTGTAGGTGGAACTAGATGGATAATTCCAGCCGGAGCCTTAGTGTATATTGGAGAAAAAGGTGCTCATGCTCTACAACCAAGCAATCGATCAGGCTAAGGTGCAATGGAACCACTTTGCGCCCATTGAAGTTACATGGGATATGGAGGATCACATGTAGTTTATGTATCCTTGATTGTTTGCTGGTTGAGGCAAAGAAGTTTTGGTATGATTTTTTGGTATATGTTTTGGTGATGTTTGGTATATGTACATATGTATATGGATGTAAATATTTCCATGAGCTATGTTATACAGCTCCAATAAGTAGTATGTGTTTCGTGCCCTTATGGTGTTATACTTGTTATGTTGTCATGTTCCTTTTATTTTCAGTAGGTTGATCATTTTAGATAATGCAACGATATAAGTTGTAAAGCTCCATAGGTAGTATGTTTTTATTATAGAAGTCTTGTGGTTATAGGTTTTGTCGAACACCGAGGACAGTGTTCCCCTAAGGGGGAGGGTTTTGTAATAGCCTTGGTAAAAATTCCATGTAATAAAAGTTAATAAAGGAAAAAATAATAACCATGATTGATGGGACAATTATTCCAAGTTGAATTTTGGGCAATACATCCTAGTGTGGGTGTTCATTAGTTTATTAATGACTAAGGAAATTTGCAAAGGCAATGGCAAAGGAAAAAATTGCATTTTTGGCACATTTATTTATGAAAATAATGGAAATTAGTAGAAAAGGGAGGTGAAAGGTCAAAAGTTGCATGTGAGGGTTTAAATGAATGAAAATAATGGAAAATTAAGAAAATAGAGCCCTCATTGATAAAAGGATTCTGAGGATCAGTGGGTAACCTTTTGTTAGTTAATTTTTTGGAGCTCTCTCATTATCTGCTCTCTCTCACTCTTGGACACTTAGATTTTTCTTGGAGGGTGTGGAATACTTGGAGTCTTTGAGCAAGAAGGTTTTAACACTCTATAATTTTCCAAGGTTGCAGAAGAAAATCACAAAGCTAACCACAAACCACTTTGGAAGCTGGGATCTAGCCCTGTCGCCTTTAAAGAGGGATCCCTCTGTGAGATTTAACTTTTTTGTATTTAGATATTAGGCTAGTTATGGATTTTTGAAGTTTGATTTTAAATTTATTGGTTGATTAAGTGCATAAAACTTCAATTGGGCTATGAAGTCTATAGTTCAACAACGGCCCGTTTCAGATTTTAAAAGGAGTTTCACAAGGAAAGGTAGCTAAACTAAATGGATCCTTTATATTTAAATGAAATAGAATGGAAGAAAAGATATAATTTCAATTGAAGTTAAATAGAAATTAAGAATTTCTTAACATGATATCAAAAGAAAACATTCAAATTATCTACAGCTAGAATCAAAGTGTATTTTTCAATGAATTATGTTCATCAACTTTTTGTAAAATAATTCAAATTTCAGAAAACCTAAGTATGGAAACAAAGTAATAAAACATTAACAGTGAGAGAAGCACTTCACCAAATAGTCCAACACATGAATCCTGTGAAGAATGTCCTTTTTATTACTCATCAGCTCATGAAATGAAAATAGTACAATAGCATTCTGGAATGCAAAAATCCATGCAGTAATTAACCCTTGATATAAGATATTTAGAAAAAATCCTGTCAAAACCAATTAGGATGTATTTAGGAATTCCTAAACTAAATCTAGCTAACTTATTACAAAAATTTAGGAAAATTTGAACTATCTAAAGTGCTGGCACTAAATGTTTGGAATTGTTGACTGTCTAGCCCTTTGAATCCTATTGTGTTTTTGAAGGTGAGCTGTACAACCAAATCCTCTACTTACTCGAGTAATTCGCATAATTTATCCCATTGATGCTCACTAAGGATAGTTGTCTTCACTAAATTTATGTAAACCTCATCTACTTCAATTTATTTAGCAAAAACAGGTTTAGAGATAAAGATATGTTTAATCTCATACTGGATATATAGATCATGTGTCAACGCTTCCAAGAATTATTTTCTTGTCATGTTTATTCTTCCTCTTATAACTTTAGAACTATCTTTTTCCTTGGTCATCAATTTCTCACTATAATTGGCCACATACTGAGCTTATCATTGATTACTAATAAATTAGGAAGTCCCTTTTTATAGAGGACTTCCATCTTGTTGAAGAATCTTTCTACACCAATGTCTAGAATATGACACTTTTCTTCAAGATGCCTCATCAAATTTCTCTTAGTCAACAACTCTTTTACTTCCAGTATATTTTATGTTCTATATTCAATCTCCAGCTCTTCTAATTACTATTTATTTTTAGAGTTGAGGAACTTGATGAGCTCAGTAGCTTCATTGGGTTTGTCACCCAACTATTTTTTTACTTCTTCAATGGATTCAGTAGATCTTTCAATCAGTTCCTATTGCTCAAATATGATCTGTATTGAAGGCAAGATATCTATCATATCTTCATTGACCTGTTTCCAAATATTTTCTTTGACCTGGGCCAATGTATTACTCATGGCAGAGCCTTTTTCCATCTGTTGCAATATCTGGGATAATGTCTATGAATTCTGCATCTCTGTCATGAGAGAATTCTCATATTGATTGCTCTGCTCCTCTAGGGTCTTTACATCTTGTCTTAATTTCTTTATTGCTTTTCCCTGTATAGACATGTTTTCCAAGGACTCAGCCAAATTAATTGAATCATTTGCAGTTGAATAAGGAGGAACTGCAGAGGAATATGTTCCTCCTATAGTAGCTTCTATAGGGATACATGTTTGAGGTAGGGATGTAATTGGCACTGCATCAAGAGGAACCACTACCACTACTAGTTGTGAAATTTTCTCCTATTTGATTAACTTGTCCATATTTGCCTCCATTTCCTTGATTTCTGCACTCTATTCCACCAGTAGCTTCAACATTTATTCTTTCTGTAACTCAATCTCTCATAATTCCTTTGTTTTGGGATCTTTAGTCACTTCAATTGCTTATTCAGGGATGCTATGTCAACATTCTTCTTCTTAATAATTTCTTCCATGGCCTTTGAATTACCAAGATCAAAACCTGATTTGATAACCATATCCACCAATTGTTTAATTCTATTATCTTTGGCCAGGGAGGAAATGTTCTCCTGTTTAAGCTGAGATTGAACATTATTCAAAGAAATTTGTAGTTTGGAAGAAGTGAAGCTATTCTGTGTGAAGGTTGAGTAGACCATTTCTCCTGTTTTCCTGTGCATGCCCATTTGATCCAAAGGATGAGCATCCTTTGTCTCAAACTAAAAGGTACTCTTCTTGAAGTTAACCGTTGATTTTGGTTGTGGAACCTATGCCTGTAAGAATTCCATACAAATTCTCCCTTTATCTGTGTCATAGGCTGAAATGAGCTTGTGCTGGATTGAGGAGGACTGCTTCTTGAATTGAGCAAAGATGTTGTCATGAAGGGCTTCATTTCTCACTTTTAATTTCTTTATATCTTTGGAAAATATCTAGCTGCCTTTGTTCTGTGAATGTCTCTGGTGTATGAGGTATTGTAGCTAGAGTCTCTTTAGTAGTGGAGGATGATGGAGAATCGGTGGTATTGTTGTCAAACTTCAAAGTTTGAAGGCTAGAGAGCACAATGGTACCCTCTATTTCCTCCAGTAGTAGAAAGTTGATCTTAGAACTTGTCTTAATCTTCTTTGAATATATCCTGAATTCTTTGGCTAAGACTTTTATGACTAAAGGAGAGTCCTCCTCTCTCGGTCTCTTCTCGTTCTTTTCTCTAGGTATATGATTCTCCGAGACAGTTTTGTGAAGCACCTGCTCTTCGACCTCTTGCAATGTGTTCTCTACCTAGTTTGGTTCATGTACTTTTGTATTTCTGGTCTTTGGGTATGAACATAGGGAGTTTCCTTCTGTTCCACTCTTAGCTTAGAAATCACCCAAAAGGGGTCATAAGACCATGTAAAGCTAAGAGGGAATTCATTTTTTTCAGTGGCAGGTCTGCTTCCTCTCCTGTCGCTCTGCTGTTATAGATAAAAGGTCCTATCTATGTCTAAATTGATACTTTTTCTTAGCTGCTACAAAATGGATGTCATCTGAGTATATTGTTTGCCTGATGTACTCCAAGGAAAATATACTCATTGAAAGGTACTTGGGCATCTTATATTGTTGCAACTCAGAGCCATAAACTCTGATCTCTATAAATGACTAGTATAGATACCAATCTCCTATCCATGTTCACTGACATGAAATACTTTTTGAATATCCTAATTGATTCTTGGAATCTACTAGCCACTCAACAAACAAGCTGCTGGATACACAAACTGATCAATAAAATATTTAAAAATGTATTCCTGTGATTGTTTTCTAATTGTGGAGGTCCAAAAATAATGGATTGAGGCTCTCCTTGCTAGTTGAGTTTCTGCACTGTAAAGGGAAACTTGTTTCTCTGGAAGAAAATGAACATGTACATAATAATGGAAGAATATTTGAACAGTCCTTCAGTTAAAAACTGAAGTAATTTCTCATGAATTACATCTGCAAGGAAGTGACCATAGTAAAAGGTGACTGGTAGTCCCTCTTCTGTAGAAATAGTGGATAGAAAGCCTAAAATAGGCTCATCTACCCACTCATCTGAAAGGTAACCAAGTAGGTAGGGCAAGACAAAGATAATTTGTCTAGTTCTTTGGGGGAAAATAGAAGAGGGATAAGGGGGATTCTTCTTTGGGAGTTGAGAATCTTCTGGCAGGAAGACCTCAAAATTATTGTCTCTTTGGGGAAAGGTAAGTTTCTAATAAATTTCTTTAAGAGCCTCAAGGGAAAAGGGAGTGACGGAGTCACTGTAGGGGACTTGCAACATTTAGTTTATACTTTTAGAGGTAATGGTGAAATAGATTTCACCATTAGGGGAGATGATATCCCTCTTACATGAGAGATAAGAGGCATGACACTTGAGGAATAATTCGGGGAAATAGTAGGACTGAGGGAAAACGAATAGGGGAAGTCTAGACTACCAAAGGTTAATCTTGTCAGATTGGTCAAGGCAAGTGTCAAGAAACCAACAACGTAATTCGAAAAGGTTGAATTCACACTATGTCTCAGATATTTTATAATCTTTGTCATCTAGGGGGATGTGGTCTAAATCCACAAGGGAAGCGAGCGTGGGGCTTACCACAACATAAATATTTAGGGCCATCGTGGTAGAAGAATGAAAATGGAGAGGGAGACAGGTGGAATTTGCAGAGGATTACCATTAATTTCACAAGAAAGATAGGATTTAATTCCTCTGTAAACAGTTGTTGATAGGAAAGAAAGCCGAGGGCTCGAGAGCACTATGACAGTGGTAAAACAAGAAAAGGATATGATTGTGTGACAAAGAAAAGATTTATAATTTTACACATGGAGCAGGACCATTGGATAAATGGATGTTCAGAAGCTTCATTTACTCAGTGATGAGACAATGGAAATAGGGGGGAGCCGCAATGGAAAAGGGTAACAATCATCGACATGGTAGCAAGGGATAAGCGGAAGGAGGCACGAGGTCATTGGCGGGAAGTGACAGGCATAAGGGATATGTGGCAGTAGTGGAGTGGAAGTGAAGCGAAATTGTGCGTTATGGTGGGAGCAGGGAAAACTACTTTTGGAGGGTGGGGGGGGTTCCAAAATCTTGAGGGAAGTACATGTAGCAGTGGGGAAAGCTGCTTTCGGAGGGTTGGGGGGGGGGTTTCCGAAATCACAAGGGAAGTACATGTACCAGTGGGGAAAACCGTTTTCTCAGACCCCCCCCCCCTCGCTGTTAAAGAGAAACATAATAGGGGGTATGAAAAGGCTTTAGATTCGTCGGATGGAAAGCTGAGTGTGATAGGGGTGATGATCTCGTGCAATGTTTAACACTGGCAGTCACACATCATTTCACGTGCGTATCTTTTTACTACAAAGTACAAAATTTGGACAAATGACCATATTAACCATTTACATAATAAATCTAATTTTCCTAAACTAATGTAACTTAAACCAATTAGGGTGCATTTAAAAGGGAAAACCCTAATTTATTTTGACATTTTAGAGGAATAAAGACATCTATTCAAACAATAAAACTAATCTAACAACTACATTAATCTAGATTAAACTGTTGGATTAATTTGTTCACATATTCTACCTATCTAATCTCAGCCAAGATTACACTTTTTGGCTAAGTTATTCACTCTAATCTAATTGACATAAATTGAAATTTGTTTGAACATGATTAAACTGTATGTTTCAAGAAAAAAGGTATTGTGACATTTTAAACATGATGCACATAATTTTATGATTTTATTCTCTACAAAATTATTGGACTATCAGTGGCACTTCAGCTGGAATCACTTTCACATTTATTCATTTTTTTGTGGGGTTTTTTTATATTTCTTTTTCTTTTTCTATTTTTTCTATTTATATACCCTCTTTTCATTTTATATTTTGATTTATATATATATATATATTGGAAATCATTTGCAATATGCAATATTATTTACAATTTGAAATACTAAAGGAAATAATTCAATCATCATTTGATCCTATAAATTATAGGACCCTAATAGTGGCTCACACTGGTAATGGAACTCTCTTGGTGAGGTGTCAAGAACAATAGACTAGTACCCTTGAATCCTTATCTTTAGAGTTTTACTGCATCTGATTTTTTGTGATTATTGTAGTAATGGTGGCAAGATGGCTAAAAGATCAGGGACTTCTCCACGGGCTTCAACTTTCAGACATAAGCTACCCAATTATGACAGTACAAAGGAAATGGTATATACAATGGATACCATAAAAACTACTTTTATTCTTGAAAAATATAATGTTTCATCATGCTACCATTGACAGGTCCTCTAGGTAACTCAGTTCCATCCATGTCTTTTAGAAAAAATGAATTATTCCCTCTATAAGCATGGATAATATAGGGCCCCATCCATAAATTATCAAACCTACCATGCTTTCCTTTCTATTCCCTTCTAGAATCCCATTTCAGAGCATGATTACCTAGCTGAAAATCACCAACCTTCTTTCTTTTGTCATAAATCTTCTTTATACTTTCCTTGATCAACCGAGTTCTGTTGTGATCTTCCTCTCTTGACTGTCAGAGAGGAATTGTTTGATTTATTCTTCTTTGTAGATCATTTGGTTCAACCTCCAATTATTGAAGCATTTTCAAAACATGAATTCCTAATGAACTTGGAAGAATATCACTATTCCATAAACTAGTTGGTATGCAGACATCCCTATTGACTTCTTGGTAGTAAGTTTGTCTGCCCGTAATGAATTTACGAGCTTATTGTGCCATGATATATTTTTATCCTGCAACAGCTTTTTAATAATATTAACCAAGCTTTTGTTGGAATATTCTTCCAATCCATTTCCCTGAGGGTAATACGCTGTAGAATGTCCCAAAGTTATCAAATATTTGTTGAAAAAATCCACCATCCCCTTTGATATGAATGCTGCAACATTATCTATAATGATTTTCCTAGGGTAACCAAATCTTGAAAGGATATTGTTATCAGTGGCTGTAAGAATCCACTTATGTTGGGAAGAAGAGGAAGGGTGAATTTCTCCTATAAATTCAAGGCCCCATTGTTGGAAAGGAGTTTCAAAAGATATGGGCTTTAAGGGTAAATATTGGGTTGTGTTATATTCTTTCCACAACTAGCCCCCCTAGTTAACGGGGGGGTTAGAGGGGGTGCAGATC
>APFE031186457.1:45418-60818 GCA_000404065.3 Pinus taeda
AGATCATGAGGCATGGTTGATTGACTCAGGTGCATCCTTTCACTTCACTCCCCATAGAGAGTGGTTTTGCGAGTATGAGAAATATGATTGTGGTGATGTCTTCTTGGGGGATGACAGGAAGGCTAGAATTGTTGATCACGGAAAATTTAAGTTGAAGTTGCACAATTGAAGGATTAGAATACTTCCAGGTGTTCTGCATATTCCTGCATTGGACATAAATCTAATTTATGTTAGCAAGCTCGATGATGCAGGTGTAAAAATAGTGTTTGATAAAGATATCTGCAAGATGGTTTGGGGAGCACTGGTATTAATGCCGGGAGTTTGGATTGGAACTCTGTACAAGCTGCAAGGTAGCACCGTTATTTATGGGTGCAACAATTATGTGGTTCTTGAAAGTGGAACAATAAATCTAGTGGTCTTTGGAGAAAAGACCATGCTATGGCAACAAAGGCTTGGACATATTGGAGATAAGGGCCTTCGAATACTTCATGGTAAAGGTATGGTAGAAGGTATGACTAATAGCTCTCTGGATTTTCATTTCTGTGAAAATTTTGTATATGGGAAGAAGAATTGAGTGAGCTTCCCCTCTGGTAGTAAGAGGGTGAAATAGATATTAAAGCTTGTGCACAGTGATGTGTTTGGACTTGTGAAGGTTCCATCACTGGGTAAGTCTGTGTACTATGTATCATTTATATATGACTTCTCAAGGAATACATGGATATATTTCCTCAAGAAGAAATCTAAAGTCTTTGAGAGGTTTAAAGAATTTAAGGCTCTGATGGAAAACTAGACAGAGAAGAATATAAAGGTGGTAAGGGCAGATAACAGTGGAGAGTTTCGCAGCAATGAATTTGAAGAATTATGTAAGAAGTGTGGTATAGCATGATAGAATAATACTCCATACACACCTGAGAAAAATGGAGCTACAAAAATAATGAACAAGACGTTGATGGAAAGGGCAAGAAGCATGCTTAGTGGTGTTGGGTTAGGACAAGAATTCTCGGCAGAGGCGGTGGAGACAACATGTTACCTGGTCAACAGATCACCTTCATCAGCATTGGAGGATAAAATTCCACAAGAAACCCTCTCTTTCACATTTGAGGGTATTTGTATGTGATGCATATTTACATGTGCCAAAGGAGAAAAGAACAAATTTGGATAGTAAATCTGAAAAGTGAATCTTTATTGGGTATAAGGATGGTTTAAAGGGTTATAAGCTTTGGAACCTAGTAATAAGGAAGGTTGTGTACAACCAAGATGTGGTGTTCAGAGAGGTGAAAAATGTTATTAAACATGAAGTCCCATCAAAGGAACCTGAGAAGATAGAGTTTGAGCTAAAGGAGGAAGATTCAGACTCTACAGGAGAAGAGGAATCAAAATATGGAGAGCCACAAACTCTGGTTGTGAGAAGATCAGTTCGAGAAAGAAGGTAGCCAGAAAGGTATAGTCCATCTGCTTTCTGTTCAAATTTTGTTTTATCTATTATTGATGATGAGCCCGGAACTATGAAGGAAGCAGTAGATTCAAAGGATGGAAAACACTGGAAAGAGGCCATGGGTGATGAAATGGCATCTTTGCACAAAAATGAGGCTTGGGATCTAGTGGAGTTTCTGCCTGGAAGGAAACCCATTGGAAGAAAATGGGTGTTCAAGAAGAAGAGAAATTCATAAGGAAAGGTGGAGAAATACAAAGCTTGGTTGGTAGAAATAGGTTATTCCGAGGTGCCAAGAATTGATTTCAGTGATATTTTCTCTCTTGTTGCCAAGGTAGCTTCTATTAGGTTAATTTTATCTGTTTCTATTGCTTTTGATTTTGAGGTAGAACAGATGGATGTGAAGACAACATTTCTTCATGGGGATCTAGAAGAGGAGATCTACGTGAAGCAACTTGAAGGCTTTGCGGTGAAGGGTAATAAAGAACTGGTATGCAAGTTAAATAATTCTTTGTATGGGCTAAAACAATCACCAAGGTTGTGGTATCATAAATTTCATACATTTATACAGGGACTTGCATTCACCAGAAGAAAAGAAGATCACAGTGTATATTTTAAATTAATTAGTGGCTGCGTTATTTATCTGGTCTTGTATGTCGATGAAATGTTGCTAGTTGGAAATGAAAAAGAAATTATCCAGGATTTGAAGACCCAATTGTCCTCCAAATTCACCATGAAAGATCTTGGTGCTTCAAACTATATTTTGGGCATGGAAATTAAAATAGATCGGCAAAAGAGGAAGCTCTAGTTAAACAAGAGGAAGTATGTCAAGACAATATTGCATAGGTTTAATATGCAGGATAGTAAAATGGTGAAGGTTCTTATTCCTGCAGGTGTAAAGTTATATGCTGAACAGTGTCCCAAGGCACAAGAAGAGGAAGGGGACATGTCCCGTGTTCCATATGCAAGTGCAGTTGGTAGCCTGATGTATGTGATGGTTTGTACTAGACCAGACATTGCACATGCAGTGGGAGTATTGAGCAGGTTTATGTCAAAACCAGGGAAGGAGCATTGGACAACAATGAAGCAGGTTTTCAGGTATTTGTGTGGCACTAGTGTTTATAGTTTGTGCTACGAAGGAAGACCAGGATTGGAAAGATATTTGGATTTTCATGGCTCTGTTGATGCAAACTAGGCTGGAGATCTGTATTAGAAAAGATATACAAGTGGGTATGTGTTTAACCTATTTGTAGGTGCAGTTAGTTGGATGAGTAAGAAATAATTTGTAGTGGCACTATCAACTATAGAGGCAAAATACATGACAACCACTCATGCAAGCACGAAAGTATTTTGGTTGCAAAAATTGTGTTCAAGTATGGGGTTAGTATAGGGAGCTATAAGGATAGATTGTGACAGCAAAAGTGCAATTTTCTTGGCAATGAACCCTTCTTACCATTCAAAGACAAAGCACATTGATGTTCAATATCACTTTGTGAGGGATATGATAGAAGACAAAAAGGTGTTGCTGGTAAAGGTGGACATTTTGAAGAATATTGCAAATGCATTGAAACAATCTGTGAGCTCTAAGAAGTTCTCTTGGTGTAGAGAAACAATGGGTGTTTTAGGGTTGGATAAATCACTAAGCTCTCCTGTGGACCCCTTTGGAAAGAAAAGAACAAGTCGGACAATGTTGGGTTGTGTTATATTCTTTCCACGACCAGCCCCCCTAGTTAACTAGGGGGTTAGAGGGGGGGCAGAGCCCCCCCTTCGTTGCATTGATTGTGAAATGGGGGGGAAGCAGCCCCCCCTATTTGGGGGGTTTGGAAGGGGCAGGTAGCCCCCCTCTACAGGGTCCGAGTTAACACCTCGGGGAAATTCCGTTTGGACCTTGTATTAGGTGGGTGAACCTACCTATGGTTTTGTGCATGGTTTTTTCACATGGTTTTGGGCGCGATGGTTTTCCGTCAATGGTATTGGATGCTTTGGCATGTATATATATGTATTGTAAAATATGAAAGGAACATAATGAAAAAACAAGCTGGTAGTCATAGTTTTCGAATCCAGGGGAAAATCTTTGTGTATATTTGTTTTATGTGTTATGCTCTCACCTTTGTTTGTTTTCTGTTTCTTAAAATTTGTATGCATGTAATTTTTGTACGGGGTTAAAAACTACATAATTATGCTAAGGATACATTCATGGAAGCAAAGAAGATTTTTGCTAAGTCCTCCACCTCAGGAAGCCAGGAAAAGACACTTGAGACCAGTGCAACGCAAGAGGTTGATCCTTCTTTTAATCACTATGTTTTTGGAGACGTGCATGAAGTTACTGCACGAAAGAAAGGTTGTGGAAGGACTGAAACAATTAATAAATAAATGGGCCAATAAAGAAAATATACCTAATGAAAAATGTGTGGTAAGAAATATTGGTAAGCATAAGGTACGAACAGGATGCGAGATGCAGCTAACAACGCAGATAGGCGATTACGAAATGGACTAGGTAATTTTGGATCTAGGGTCTGATGCGAATGTTCTGCCAAAACAGACATGGGAAAGGATGGGGATACCTAAGTTACAATGGTCTCCAATTCAACTTTGAATGGCAAATCCATAGAAAATCAGCCCCATGGGACGATTGTATGGAGTGACATTGATATTGAACGTGTGAGTGCATTAACAGACTTCAAAGTTAAAGAAATTGTCGATGACAGTAATCCCTACCCTGAACTTCTAGGAATCGACAAGGCTATTGATATGAATGGGGTTATTAATTTGAAGAAGAGGATAATGATCTTTGAAAAGAATTTGCTTAGGATCGTAGTGCCATTGGATCCTACTGAAGGAGTGTGTTATACCGAACCTATCTGCAATTATGTAGAAAGTGATGACGAGCTAGATCAAATATACAAAATAACAGTGCGAGATCAAAATTGGATCAATCCAATGGTGGATGGATGGATCACATGGGACTAGGAGAGTTCATGCACTTCTGACTCAGATGAGGAATTAGAGCATTCGCAAAATCGCTTACATGAAGTATCTACATTATGATGCAATATGATGACAAAGTCACTGCGCTGTGTTTCGTTGGAGGTAACAAATCTCCCTTATTATGATGGTCTGACTAATGTAGATATGTTTTTAGATGAACTTGAGTGTGAAGTCCCTAAATACCACAATTTTCAAGCATTCGAGTTGGCGCTATGCACTACGCCTACACGATGGTGGGGTACGCATAAGGAAAGGTTTTCTGGATGGAGGGATTATAGGAAAATGATGAAGTTACGATTTGTGTATGCTAATACCAAAATGACTGATAAGTATAATTGGAAGGATGATCTATGCGATCACCTAACGAAGTGGAATAAGGCATGGGGAACGAAACCATAGCCCGACTGGGTACACATATTTTGTCATAGCTTGGATACAATCCCCATGAACTGGTATCTTGAAACAAAGCTCCACCATGGCACTGCAAAATGGGATGTATTGAAAGAATGTTTCTTATTGAATTTCAGCTTTGAAAACAAGTTTGAAAGAATCGAAGAAGCATTTCAAGAGATTAAAGCATTTATCTTCTGGACACTGAAGGAATCTATGGAATGGACCCAACCTGATTGGAGCACCCAGTTGCGCCATGCATTGAAATTCTATATTTTGGCTTGAGGGGGCCTGACCTAGGTTCATCGTTAATAAGCCAAACAAATCCCTATACTACTAGCCCATTCAACATCAGACTACAGAGCGTGGACCAAAGTCTCACCCGAAGCAGTATAGGGGTATGCTGGAATCAAGTTTCCACACCCTGAGATGGTTGTGATGTTGTTTTCTTCCCTCTATCCCCACCTTCGTGCAGGTCGCTTCACTCTAGGGATTGCAAGATGAGCCTTTATTCCATCCGTCAACACGTTCGTGAAAGGGTATGATCGACCTTCACGCAGCCCTAGCCTGCTGCTCAGGTACTTTCGTGCCACTATGGAAGCGTGCTGTTGAGCATTGGAAAAGGTATGTGTTTACCATTTATTTCTTTATTTTTTCATTTAAATCATAACCCCTTTACATTATAAGATGGTGATATGTTAAAGGATTATGATAGAATTAAGGAGATTTGTGATTGATGCAAAATGACTAATTTTTGTCTTTTTCTACACAGAAAGTGAAGAAAATGGAAAATCACTATTCTATAGGAAAAGACAAAGTAGAAGCAACTGCTGTCCCTCTAATAGGAAACCACATCCAGACGAGGAAATCAATATCGGAGCACATGGTCCAGGAAAGGTAAGAGGAAATGTGGTATCAGCGCAAGAGGACAAAACGATAACTGAAGATCAAAGATATGGAAAATCCCTCAGGATCCTTTGATCCTAAGGGATCATTGCTTCAAGACTTATATGCATTTTTGATACTTCCGTCTGGCCATTATAAAAAGGGATAGCGCTGCTAGCCCAAGGGGCGGATATTATTGTTGATTTGTAGAATTTACTGTTGTAATCTGAACTTTGATCATCGACTCTCTTTAAAGAGCGATAGATGTAAGCTTTTATGATTAATATATAACTCAGTTGTTGTTCCATTATCTTATCCTGGAGTAAACACAACAATGCTTCCCTGGTGGCTAAAGGCTCGGCCCTAGTGGATCACTTGCTTCCTGTATCATTATTTTACAATTACAGTCGTGTGTGGTTTGATTTCCTTTGCATTTCCTTAACTTTCTTTATTCAGTAATCTTTTGTTCCTGAACATTTCATTGAATTTATCTATTATATCGAATTCGTAATTGGATAGCAAGATTAGTATTTGCAACTGGAAATGTTATGTTGTTCATTCTGAAATAATATCACATAGTCTAATTCAGATATTGCTATTCATTTACAGATTGATATTGTTGTTCATTTACAGATTGATATTGATGTTCATTTACAAATTGATATTGTTGTTCATTTACTAATTGGTATTGTTGTTCATTTAGCTACGGTTTACTTAAAATTGTGATTGTTGTTCATTCAATTACTGTTCCATTATAACTGCAATTGTCGTTCATTTATACATGTGGTTAATGTCCATTATGCTAGAATAAGATTATTGATTCTATAGTCACTGTGTGTTTGCACTTAATTAAGTTTTTTGTTCAATTTTTGTTTTGGTTTGTTGTTCCTTTCTTAGATTGCTGTTCGAATCTTCTATTAACGAAGATTTTTGTTCAATTCCTTTATTAGTTGAAGATTGTTTCTTAATTCATTTATGTAGATTAAGCATTGTTGTTCAATCTTTTCAATAGATTAGTTGTTGTTCCTTTTCTTTTAATTGAATTTTTATTTCCAACATTTGCTTTGGTGTGGATAGAAAGGTCTACAATTATAATGAACATTGACTACTACTATCTAAGTTCTCAAATTGGAGATCTTGCCTTTGATTGGTTTTCATTTGCATTAGTTTATAGGGGAAAGAGTTATCATTACTGCATCCTTGACTAATGATTGTTGTAGTTTCTTAAGTGAATGATTTATTTACAAATCATTTAAGTTTCTTGCCATTACAATTAGATTTTGTTTCCAGCATTCATTTACTTTTGCAAAGCACTATACTGCAAACATTACTCTTGAAAAAGTGACTATCTTAGACTGAGTACACTCTTGAGATAAAAAATTGTATCTAGATTGATAATTAATGTAGGGTAAATAAAGGTTAAAAAGACCCTTTTTATCACTCAACATTTTGGCGCAGTTGCCAGGAAGAGTGTAGTCATTTCTTTCTTTTGAAAAGAGAGTAGTGTAAGTACCTACTAGGAGAGAGTTGGGTTTTAAAGACGGAAGGTAAGAACTTGTGTACGGAGCATGTAACAACCCTGCTCCCCCACACACTTTCCTGCAGTTTTGTTGATTATTTTGGGTAGAAATAATTATTTGATTTGTGTGCATGACTAAGCAGAAAAAACTTAAAAATAATCTTAAATTACTACCCAATCCTGATAAAGTTAAGGGGCTGGTGACCCTTGGCCGATCGACCTTTATAGATGAAATCCTCAAAAAAGCAAAATCTCAGCCGTCAGTAGGCCCTAGAAAAGCTGCTTCTAGACAACCTACCAGTTCCCTTTGGGCCATAGAATCACCATCTCTAGCTTTTGCTGAGGTGCACAACCAAACAGAGGAGCAATATTTTCAAGAAATTGAGAATTCTAGCCCAAAATCGTTACAAGAAGGGAACCTTAGTAATCTCTGCGAAGGAGGAGGAGAAACAGGGGAAACCGAAGAACCAAGGTCTCCTCTTGGAATAGTTCAGCCATTGGGCAACCCAGATAAGGGAAGTGCTGTCAAAATCATCCAGAACAAAGTTGAAGAACCTGAAGAGCTAAGATCCCCCCAGACATTAGTTCAACAAGGAACTCTCGTCATCCCAAACAAAGGAAGTGCTATTAAGCCCATTCTTGTTAAGGCCATTCCTCCTCCTTCTAACCAGCCTGGGAATACACCCCTAGAAATCCCAAAAGGATATTGGCACATATTCGACCAAATCGCCCAGAACCAGCAAACACCTCAAGCCTCCACACTCCAATATCCCATTGTAGATATTGCAGCTAATGCACCTATGAAGGCCATTCCTCTCCAGCATATCCCTACATTCCATGGCCTAACATCGGAATATCCAAACGCATTTTTATTTGAATTCGATGTACTATGTCAGAGGTATGACTATACCACCAATCCTTAAAAGCTAAAATTATTCCCCTCTACGTTAAAAGGGGCCGCTTTATGATGGTTTATGGGGTTAGGTGGAGGCGTTATAAATGACTGGGATTAGATGAAAGGTGCTTTTTTGAAGAAATATCAGGACTATTATAGGTCTAAAGAGTTAAAGGATGAAATATTTCATATGGTAGCCAGACCTAATGAGACACTAGAAGAATATGTTGAATGCTTTCAGTATAATCTTCAGAGATCTCCTTATGCATCATTACCCTTACCTGACAATGTATTAAAAATGACATTAATTAAAGGGATGAAAGAATAATGGGTTGAAACACTAAATATTATGGGAAAGGGAGGCATTTATCAAGAAAATTTTGACGACATTATTGATTTATGTATCAAGTGTTCACGAGGTAGGACAAGGCTAAAACCAACGGAACGTGACAGGTTCACAAGGGACAAGAAGATCTCTAGTGAAGGAGTAACCTGAGCATAAATCAAAAATTTACTGGAGAATTTCAAAACTAATATATTAGGGACTCTGACAACACAGCTCGATATTATGCAAGCTAAACAAAAACAAGTAGAAGAGAGCAAAATTTTGCAATATTCTTCCCTAGATGTAGAAAGAAATACAACCATAAGGAATTCCCACTAGATGCAGTTCAAGTCTGCACTATTTGTACAAAAGATCACTCCATAGAGAATTGCCCCAATTCTGGGTTTGAAAGTAGTGTACAAAGAAGCGGAAGAAGAGCCAAAACTAGTGTACCTACTCAATCAGTGCCATTAATGGCAGCCACAACAACTAGGTATGTCCTTCAATTCATCTTCCTCTTTCCAGCCTCCGCAATATCATGCTCAGCAATATAATACAATGTGGCAAAACCAACCACCCTTTTCAAACTAGTCACAACAACTATTTCCTTCATCACCATGGACGAATCAAACAAGTCAATATAATTGGCCAAATTTTCCCTACTCTCCACCATATTGGCAAAACAATGCATATCCAACACAATGGTCTCCTCCCACTTCGCAGAGTCAAGCCTGACAGACAAACTAGCAAAGGCTGATGAATCATCCAGCAGGAACCATTCCACTCCCTCAACCTGCATTACCAGTGCCATATGCACTACAACAAAATCCCCAGTCCAACTTAAGACTACAACTCCCAGCCCAACCCAACCCGAACCCAAGTAACAGACCGATTCAATCTGTTCAAATAATCGAAACACCAGAACTAGAAATTGATCTAAAGGAGTGCAACGACCTTCAATTAAGGTCTGGGCACATTATAGAAACCGAGGGAGATAAAAATGTTCAAGTTGAAAATTAGTTACCCACAGAACAACCACTACAAGAAGAGGATGTGGTCAGAAAACAAACTCACGACCAAGCAACCACGTCCTCTCCCCCATTCCCATAATGATTAATCATACCACGCCTTATAGAACATCCTGACTTTGATATTTTGGGAGAACTTAGAAATTTGTGTATAAAAGTCCCACTCCTCAAAGCTATCCAAGATATCCCAATATATGCAAAAACCATCAAAGAGTTATGTATAAGGAAGCCAAAGAGGAGAATAACAACTAACCCAATAGTCCAAGTAGTTGCCACCCTATCTAATCTATTATCAGGAAGAGAAGCACTTGTCAAATATGAAGACCCAGGGAATACTATAGTGATGGTGCAAATCAATGGACACACCTTTTCAAATTCCCTAGTTGATTTAGGGACTACAATTAATATTTTAACAACAACCACTTGTCAAAAACTGAGCATTACATCAGTGGAACCAACCTCCACCTTATTAGAACTGGCTGACCGATCAGTGGTTAGGCTAGAAGGTACACTACATGATGTAATGGTATCAGTAGATTCTTGGGAATATCTTGCCAACTTTTTGATAATCAACTCCAAAAACCGACTCGATGGACACCTGTTAATTTTAGGTAGACCTTGGCTTTCGACTGTTGATGCTTATATTGGCTATCAACAAGGCAGTATGACTATAACTAGATGGATTAATATCAAGAATCTAGCTCTATACCCTCCAACCCAACCAAGTGTAACAATAATAAAAACTAACAAACAACTTGTATGATACCTCATAGAAAACATTAGGTCCCCATTAACCATAGAAGATGCCCTCGATTTAAAGATCAAACGGAGGATGATGTTATTAACAACTTCATTAACCAATCCAAATCTAGATCCCATGTACAATGTCACATGATAGAGGCAACATTTGACAATGAACTAGAAGAAGATCCTCTCAAAGACACTCATGATCAAACAATACCCACTACCGTTTTTTCAAACAACAAAACTATAGAGATTGAGCCAGGAGAAACCTTGAACATTAACAATAACTTGACTCCTAAACAAGAACAAAAGTTGGTCCAACTACTGAGAAAATATAAGGAAGATTTTGCATGGGACTATTCGGACATGAAAGGAATTGATCCCCAGCTGTGTACGCACCACATTTATACCGAAAAAGATGTTAGACCCATTCACAACCCCAATGGAGACTCAACCCTCATCTGAAAGATATTTTGAAAGCTGAATTACAAAAACTTTTGGATGTAAAGTTTATTTATCCAATTTATGATAGCAAGTGGGTCTCTCCACTAGTAGTGGTGCCAAAGAAGAATGGAAAGTGGAGGATTTGCGTAGATTACAAAGAATTAAACAAAGCAACCTAGAAAGACCACTTTCCCCTTCCATTCATTGATTATGTATTACACACATTAGCAGGAAAGAAATTATTTTCTTTCTTGGATGGCTTCAGTGGATACAATCAAATTCAGATTGCCCCTAAAGACAAGGACAAAACTACTTTTACCTGTCCTCGGGGAACATTTTCTTACAGAGTCCTACCCTTTGGCCTATGCAATGCCCCTGCCACATTTCAAAGGGCCATCCTCAGCATCTTTTCAGATTTAATAAATGAAGGGCTCAAAGTCTACGTGGATGATTTCAAACCATACATAGATGATTTTGAGCCAGCATTAGACACATTGGAAAAGGTGTTGCAACGATGTATTGCCACCAGGCTCTGCTTGAGCCATGAAAAGTGCTATATGATGATGATTGAAGGGCTCATTCTAGGTTATTATATCTCAGCGGCTGGAATACAGGTAGATATGGCCAAAATTCAAATAATTTTGTTATTACCTACTCCTACCACAAACAGAGGTATCCAATTTTCTTGGATTTTCTAGTTATTATAGGAGATTCATAGAACATTTTTCTCAAATAGCTACACCTCTATATGCACTAACAGGGAATGCTGATTTTTTTTGGATAGATAAATGCGATTGTGCTTTTGAGGATTTGAAAAAGCTTGTGTCAATAGCCCTAGTGCTCAGAGGTCCAAATTGGGACATGCCATTTCAAATTTCATCGGACGCTTTAGACACAACTATTGGAGCAATCCTTGGGCAGGAAGAAGACAAAAAACCATATATAATCTATTATGTTAGCAAGAATTTGTCTCCTGTTGAGCTAAACTATACCGTTACTAAAAACAAGTTTTTAGCTGTAATACATGCTGTAAATAAATTTAGGCATTATATAAATAGATATCTTGTTGTTTTATATACAGACCACTCTGCCATAAAATATTTAGCAAATAAACCTATTACAAATGGTAGAGTAACAAGATGGTTAATTTTATTGCAGGAATTTGACATCACAATAAAAGATCAACCAGGGAAAGAGAATCCTGTAGTTGATTTCCTTCATGAATGTCGAAGCCAGTGCACGCAGCAACAGTCGAAGATCAATTCCCAGACAAACATTTATTTACTGTTACTTTCAAGACACCCTGGCATGTTGATGTTACAAATTATTTAGCAGTAGGTAAATTACCAAAGCATTTGACCCCCAATGAACGAAAACAAATTGTGCAACATAGTACCCAATTTTCTCAGATTGGGGGCTACCTATTTCATACAGGGGCAGATATGCACATTAGAAGATGCATCCATGAAGATGAAATATTTGACATTCTGAAAGCCTGTCATGATGGACTGTGTGGTAGACATTTCACAAATTGAAGGACTAGTCACAAGGTTTTGCAAATAGGTTATTACTGGCTCACAATCTTTAAAGACGCTAAGAAATTTGTTCAAACCTGTGACAGTTTCCAAAGAGCAGGACACACTGGACAGTCCGAAGAAATCCCTTTAAACCCACAGCTAGTAATCGAACGATTTGAGCATTGGGCGCTCGATTTTTTTGGTTTGATCAACCCATCATCAAATCAGAGAACATATATTCTAGTAGCAAAAGAGTATGTTACCAAATGGGTTGCAATAGAGGCACTTTCGAGAGCTAAAGAGGAATCTATGATTCATTTCTTGTTCCAAATATTTGTGCGATATGGCCTCCCAAGGGACATAATCACGAACAGAGGACCACAATTTGTAGGTAATAAAATCACTGCAACATTAAAAAATTATGACATTTAGCGCAAAATTACCACTCCATATCATCCACAGGCAAATGGCCAAGTAGAGAGCACGAACAAAGTGATAGAGGCAATATTGAAAAAAATCATTGCGTAACACAGGTGTGATTGGGCTTCAAGATTGCCAGAAGCCTTGTGGGCATACCAAACAATGTGGAGAAACACCACCAGTTATTCACCATATCACCTAGTATTTGGAAAGGAACCCATCTTTCCAATAGATTTCGAAATAAAAACATTAAGAACATCACAGGAGATTGGTTTGAATTTAAATGAGGGCCAGGATAACAGATTAGAACAAATTAACAAGCTAGATGAAATTAGGCTCTCGGTTCTTCAACACACTGCATTAATCCATCAGCAGAGAGAAAAATGGCACAATGCCCTGATCAAAAAGAAAATCTTCCACGAAGGAGATTGGGCACTCCTATATGACTCTAGGTTTCAGAATTTTCTTGGAAAACTTCAGACTCGATGGCTTGGACTGTATGAAATCTAGAAAGTGCATGACAATGGCACCATTACCTTGACTACTATTGATGGGTCTGGACATACCTTTAAAGTAAATGGCCATCAAGTGTGACTGTACCATAAACTGCGTACTCGGGAATCCTTTTACCAACAACTCCAGGAAGATTCAGATATGAAGATTCTTGCTGAGGAAAATAATCCTTCCTCAACATTGGTTCACTAAATAATTTCATTGTTCTTAAATTTTGTACATAAGTTTTTCTTTTCTGTTTGTATAAATTACTTTCTATATAGATTTTTTTGCATTTCTGTTTTTTTTTGCATTTTTACTATTCCTTTCCGAAGGAACAACATTTCTGCCTTTTTGTTGTTCCTTTTTGAAAGAACAACACTTTTGCATTTTGTTATTCTTTTCTGAAGGAACAACATTTCCACCTTTTTTCCATTCCTTTTCAAAGGAATAGAACTTTTTCATATTGTTGTTCCTTTCCGAAGGAATAGCATTTCCACCTTTTTACTATTCCTTTTCGAAAGAACAACACTTTTGCATTTCGCTGTTTCTTTCCAAAGGACAACATTTCCACCTTTTTTATATTCCTTTTTGAAGGAACAACACTTTTGAATTTTGTTGTTCCTTTACGAAGGAACAACATTTCCATTGTTTTGTTGTTCCTTTCCGAAGGAACAACACTTTTGCATATTGTTGTTCCTTTCCGAAAGAACAACATTTATGCCTTTTTGCTGCTCCTTTCCAAAGGAACAACATTTTCATGTTTTGTTGTTCCTTTCCAAAGGAACAACACTTCTGCATTTTTTCTGTTCCTTTCCGAAGGAACAACACTTTTGTTTTTTTATTGCTCCTTTCTGAAGGAACAACACTTTTTCATTTTGTTGTTCCTTTTCGAAGGAACAACACTTCCACATTTTTGTTGTTCCTTTCCAAAGGAACAACACTTTCATTTGTTTGTTGTTCCTTTCTGAAGGAACATCACTTTCATTTTTTTACTGTTCCTTTTTGAAGGAACATCATCTCTGCATTTTTGTTGTTCCTTTCCGAAGGAACAACACTTTCATTTTTTGCTGCTTCTTTCTGAAGGAACAACATTTTTGTTTTTTGTTGTTCCTTTCCGAAGAACAAAATTTCCACATTTTTACTGTTCCTCTCTGAAGGAACAACACTTCTGCCATATTTTTTTGTCGTTCCTTTAAAGGAACAACCCTCCTTTGCATTTATTTTTCCTTTCTGCCGTTCCTTTCGAAGGAACAACAATTTCGATTTCGGATGATTTTAGGCTGTTCCGCCAAAGGAGTGGTATTTTATTTCACGCTTGCTTTAATTGCTATTCCGATTAAGGAACAAATGTTGTTCCTCTTAAGGGAAAACAATTTCAAGTGTGTTTTTTTATTTTGCTTACTGTTTCTCTTAAAGGAACCACAATTCTTATGTGCAGATGTTCTTTTGCTGTCCCTCTTAAGGAACATCAACTGTTCCATCTAAGGAACAACACTTTTTGAGTGCATTTTTCTGATTTTTGTGTGTGTGTTTCATCACTTAGAGGATTTTTGTGAATGATGGTTCGTTTAAGGAACAACTATACATTTATGTAAGAATACAAAAACTAGAGAATACTGAAATCAACAAACCAAAGAAAAATTGTTATCTTTAGAAAAATTATTTTGAATCGATAAGAGAAAAGAGGAAAGGACAAAACTATTTATATTACTTTTTTGTCTTTATCTTCACTAAAACCAATTTGATTGATTATTTTTATCATGTTGGTTCTTCCTTAAATCTTCATAATTCTCTTTGATCATTATTATTGAATAAGAATAAGGGCATAGTTTCCTCTATTGAGATGTTCAAACTTCTTCCAACATCCCTACTCTTAAGGAGTGTTGAGCCACCCTCTGTATATAAATAGGAAAGTGCTATATAAAAGAAAAGAAAAAAAGAGAAAAAATATATCTATATTATTACTAACATGGTTTGTTAGATGAAGGATAGGGGGTCTCATCAAGAGCCAGCCTACCATGATCATAAGGAAGCAAGTGAAGTGGCATTCCCACTATGGCCACTACACCAGGGATATGATCCAAGAGGCATATCAGAAAAAAAAAAAATAAAAAAATCCTTGGAATAGGAGGTCTCATCACAAGCCGGCCTATCCACCTTTCACTTCTTCCTGGTGAATCACATTGTGATTCATCTGGTTACCAAGCCAGTACAATGGCCTCCATTCTGACATCACACAACACTTTCCTTGGCATATGTTGTCACAAAATCATACACTAAAGGCTGCTACTTAGTGAGATCTCATGCAACTGTTTCAA
>APFE031186460.1:6728-22461 GCA_000404065.3 Pinus taeda
ATAGAAGACAAAAAGGTGTTGCTGGTAAAGGTGGACACTTTGAAGAATACTGCAGATGCATTGACAAAATTTGTGAGCTCTGAGAAGTTCTCTTGATGTAGAGAAACAATGGGTGTTGCAAGGCTGGATAAATGACTAAGCTCTCTTGTGGCCCCTTGTGGAAAGAAAAAACAAGTGGGAGAATGTTGGGTTGTGTTATATTCTTTCCACGACTAGCCCACATAGTTAACCGTGTGGTTAAAGGGGGGTGGAGCCCCCCCTTCATTGTGCCAATTGCGTAGCGGGGGGGTCACAGGGGGTTTAAGGGGTGCGAGTAGCCCCACTCTATGGGGTCCGGGGCAGCGCCCCCAAAAATTTTGGTTTGGGACCCTATGTTAGGTTGGGCGGACCCACCTATGATTTTGTCCATGATTTTCGCACATGATTTTGGACGCGATGGTTTTCGGTCCATGGTATTGGATGCTTCGGCATGTATAAATATGTATTGTAACATTGAAAGGAACATAATGAAAAATAAAGCTGGTAGTCCTGGTTTTGGGATCCAGGGGAAAATCTCTTTGTATATGTGTTTTATGTGTTATGCTCTCGCATTGTGTATTTTCTGTGTTTTAGAATTCGTATATAGGCAATTTCTGTACGGGGTTAAAACCTACAAAGGAAAACTTCTTGTTGGATGTTATCCTTTAGATTCCCTATGAAAACATCAATCCTATGGTCCTATAGAATATTAGTTACCCTGATATTTAATTTTTGGAAGCCCTCAACGTGCTCTGCCATTGAACCGTTCTGTTTGAGATTTATCAATTGGCTAAAGAAGGTGTTTCTCTTTGTATCTTCATAATGTGTTGTCATTCCTTCATAAAAATTGACCAAGTGACAAGGGGTTTACGAGAAAAAATCTATCAATTCCATACAAACTGATTGGGTTCTAAATATAAAGATGCAATTTATACCTTTCGTGTGTGTTGCACATCATAGAGATCAAAATATTACTCCATCTGTAGTATCCATGTTATCGGAACCTTACCATTGAATCATATTGATATTTGGAATGTGGTTTGTATTTAACCAAATGTTGGAGTCTCTAAAATCATATTTCATATTCCAATGGAGGCGCAAAGTTTGATCTATGTCGGTAAATCTATGAAGGATGAGTAACAACTATAGGACTATGGCGTAGATAGGAACTCCACAATCATCATTATCCTGAGGTTGCGGGAATCTTGCTTGGATGAATTTATCGATCTATTTCCTTTAAAGACACTCTTAAAGGTAAATCTGTTGCATCAAGTAAATCTATACATACTCTAAACATTCATGGAGCTTATATTGCGGAGCAGATAAAACAAATCTTGGCAATGACAATAGATCTAGCATAGTCAACTAATATTTGTGCAACCTATCAATCCCAGGCAATTATTTGCAGGTTTAATGGTTTTTGCCAAAATCTCTAGATCTCTTTCAGTGGATTTTTATGACTTGGACACCAAAATTTGAGGTTCATTTATGGTCCAAGGGTTTCCTCATAGTTAAATTTGAATCATCAAAGACCAGAGAGTATGTTATATAAGAGGTCCTATAGTTTTGGGGTAATGTAGGACTATTTATCACTCCATGGTTTGATGCCAACTCAATGGTGGTCTCAAAAATGTCAGTGTGGGTAATATTTCATAATTTAGCCCTTCATTTATGGCATCCAAAAGTCATCGAAGGAATTGGTAACCTGCTGGGAAGATACATCAAGATGGGTACACAAAGAACAAAAGGAGCAATATATACTTTTTTCCCGAATTTGTGTAGAGGTGGACCTCAACAAAGGACTTTTTGATCATATTCTTCTGCAACACAATACTGAGTTATGGACCCAATTCTTAAACTATGTGAATACAACATTCAGGTGTCGCTTTTGTCTACAAACTGGACATTTACAAAACTCATGTCCTTTGACAAAGAAAGATCCTAGAAAGAAAAAGAAACCAACCAAGAAGCCTAAGGGATGGCAATTTTGAGTAGAACAACCAAATGAGGAAGAGGAAGAGGATCCCATAACTGAGGAAAACTCAAATCCTCCAACAAACGAAGGAAAAAATCAAGAAGGAACGGTGGGAGCATGGTCACAAAATCCAGATGCAGAAGAAAATCTTGATCAATAAATGCAAAAAGAGAAGGAAATCAGAGGAACCAAATGTCCTTATTCGTTTGATAGCTCAGACTCAGATAAAGAACATACGAGGAAAACAATAGACAACCAACTAATCATTGTAATGTCCACTCTTGATCATGAAGGATGGCGAAAAGTAGAAAAGAAGAAGGGTGGAAAAGAGTGACTAGAATTTTTTCCTTAGTCCCACCTTTCTTCTTTTTGTTTGGTTTTTGGCTTTTAGGCACCAACTATTGACTAGCTCTG
Source organism: Pinus taeda (assembly GCA_000404065.3). Classification (NCBI taxonomy): domain Eukaryota; kingdom Viridiplantae; phylum Streptophyta; class Pinopsida; order Pinales; family Pinaceae; genus Pinus; species Pinus taeda. The sequence continues at coordinate 9,136 of APFE031186460.1, forward strand.
CCTTGAAAGTTTCATGTAATTTTTAATTTTTAAATTTTTTTCTTTTTCTTTTTGGGCATCAGCCAAAAAGTTGATCTAAAGGAATGCTTACAGGCATCTGCAAAACTTAATTTAATTTTTCCTTGATTTTCAAGTTGACTAAAATTACAATTTTTCTTTGGAAACAAAAACTGTACCCTGCTTATAATAATATTATTTGGTGAAAACAAATATTCCTACTTTGTATAAATTACTTGATATAAAAAATATCCTAAATTTTTGGTAGAGGATTCTAGCACGCTTGAGAGAACCATGTTGAAGGAACTAGGAAATGTGAGTCCATAACTTCCGGAGTTAGTAAGATGCGAAGAAGATTAGGAGATGGGTGGGTTAGTGTATGAAAATCTTGAATTCACACCCTGTACAAAGAAAAAACCATCTCTATAAACTAGATTATTATGAGCCATACTTGGCATTTAGGTATCCACTGCAAAGGAAACATGTCTAAAATTACCTAATAGTGGAAGAGGTCGAGATCATCATGAAATGATAGATGAGTAAGAATATACAACGCATTATAATTCGCTTCTCGATGAATGTTTACTTCTACTAGAACAATATTCACAAGTTATGCTAAACATTCTCACTCACTAACAAATATCAATCCTTTTTTTGGTAAAGAAGTATATTTACAAGTTAATTATTTATTTAATGTGATAGTCAAAGAATCAAATTTAATTTACTAAAGAAAGTGAGTGGGTTTAATGGATAGATATTGGTTTCAATTTGAATAGATAATAGTAATAAAATTTATAGTATTTTCAATTGCATGGAAGAATGAAACTTAACTTTACTAAATAAAGTGAGTGAGCCTAATGGATGGGTATTGGTTTCAAGATAAATAGATAATAGTAGTAGAGCGGCTTGTGCCTTCAATTGTGTAATAATGGTTGTTGGTTTTTATTAGAAGTTCAATTGTATGAGTTCATAAGGAGCAACAACATCATTTCCCCGTTCGACATTTTCATTATTAGTGGCATGCACTTTACAAATTTTAAAACTAACCATAGGAGTTTAATTTCCACCATTACAAGGAAGAAACCACGTAGCAAAGATTCTAAGATTTCTTATAGGATTTTTCAAATCTCAAGGGGAGAGGTTGAGGATGGTAGCTAATTGTGGAGGGAATAAATTGTGCAATGAGCCATAAAAAAAATCGATCCACTCTCACACATTCCTAGAAATAACATTCCTCTTTTGAGAAGATCATCCTTCTATTCAACATTGAAATTTGTCCCGACTTAAGTTCAACATAGCTTGACACAAAAAAAAAGTCTAAAATTTTGGTGTATATAAATCTTGTATTACACCTACTCATAAATATAAATTAAATATATTTCAATACATTTTTTCTTTAGTTTTGAATACAACTCAATTCATTTCATTATGATTATATTAATATTATATATTATTATTATGATAAATATCTTTAATATTAAAGAATATTATTAATTCATGAGAATTTTCGGAAAAACCACATAGAAAGTATTTGGTTGACGCGTTTCGAACCAGCCAGTGTGGTTCATCTTCAGGACAAGATGAAGAGATAGATCTCGGAGGAAGGTTAAATAAGGAACTAAGTTAAGGAACTAAGTCAACTCAACTGTCATATGAAGAAACAACTAAATTTGACTAGGGAGGAAAATATTAATGGAAACCAACTAAATGACGATATAAGACTAGGGAAAGGGGTCACTTTAAATTGATTAAGTAATTAATAAATAATAATTTAGGTATTTTTAATTTTAGTATATTAATGAACTTATTTATACATTATTTATTAATTATATTATATATTTCTTTATGATATTCGATAAAAAATAAAATATAAAATATAATATACTTAAAATAAAGAGTGAGGGAGTTCTTTACAAAATAAATATATATATTATAATATATATATATAATAATATATATAATATTATATATATATATTATATATAAATGACGAACAAAAATACCAAATTTTAAGTAAAGTAAAAAGTTTATATTACGGGTAAATTAAATATAAATAACACTTTGAAAGTTATTTAAAAATATATATAGATAAAAAGGGATTTTATATTATTAAAAAAAAAAATTGAGGAGAAAGACTAAGAGAAGAGGGTGGAGTCGAGCAACTACTAATTTTCCAGCCATCATCCCTATTAATGTTATTGGAGGACCCCTCAATTTCAATGACATCTCTAAACATACGGTGATGAAAATGAGAAATTTTTGCGACTACCTTAGCCTCTTCAATGCATATGTGATGCTTGGTCTTCACTGCATGTTCAGCTAAAGCGAAGGATTTGGTCCTCCCATGTTTGATATCATCAGCATGGTCCTTAATCCTTTGCTTAATAGATTGACCCATTTCACCAATGTATGAGGTCCCACATGAACATGGGATGACATAAACACCTTTCAAATCCATAGGGTTCACCTGGTCTTTAACCGACTTTAGGGAGCTTCGAATGGTATTGAGGGGTCTAAAATTGAGGGAACATTATGTTTCTTCAGGATTTTCGCAATCTTGTCTGTCATCCCTTGTATAAAGGGGAGGTGAACACCTGAATGTCGATCAAATGTGTCATTCTTAACTTTAGGTCCCTTACCAACTTTGAGGAAAGCTTTAAAACCCTGTTGCCTACTATAACCATTCAGAATTTATAATTATAATTTATTTTAAGTACAGAGGACAAATGCATTAATTTTTCAATACTAATACTTAAAAAAAAAAAAAACCGTAGTTTACAGACTATTTTTTTGCCCTAAAAGTCATGGAAATTCTGGGTATATTTTGAGAAAATATGGTAGGGATTTTTGTAAATCCAAGTTATAGTTGTTAAATTTTAAGACTTTAGGTGCCTTAGAGATTTTTGATGGTGATGAATCTTTTTCCACCATCAAAATCATAATTCAAACACTGCCTTCACAATATTTTTTGAAATATTTTTTTCTTCCACTTTTGACGCTCGAGGCATTTCCTCCACCTCCACTCCCAAAAAACCCCATTTTTATTATAGTTACAATTATACATTTTTTTGTCTGAAGTCAAACTCTGAGCTTATCTCAATTTCCGAATCCCCGAATATTTGGCAATCGGAAGGACATTGGTGTCCTATTGCCAAATATTTAGAGAATCAACAATTGAGATAAAGATTTCGGAGTTAGAATGTGTGTACAATGTTCATCCCCACCAATGACATAGCTCCATTTTCTTCCTCCTCCTTTGACTAAAAATATAACATGTCTCAGGAATCTCCGTGTCTTGGATCTCTTCACCAACGAGTTGACAGGTTCAGTTCCCACGTGTATAACCTGTCTCCACACCCTCACTTCCTGCAACCTCCATGATAACTTCCTTAGCTGCTCCATTCCCCATCCCTGGGGAAATTTCGGTCTTTGCAGATGTTGGATATGTCTGACACTAGGGTCATGGGAAGCTCCATCCTGTACCTCTATACAAACAAACTCAGTGGCAATATCCCATGCCGACCTTAATAGGGAATACAACATCTCTGGATTTCTTCCTTTGGAGGAAAATAAATTGAGTGGAGAGTTGCCAATTTTAATGGGACTTCTGGTCAATCTGCAAAGAGTTTATATGTCAAATAACATGATGACCAATCCCATTCCGGCTTCGTGGGGTAATCTTCAAAGACTCACTCACCTCTACCTCAATGATAACAAGCTATCGGGTGTCATTCCCATTCTTGTAGGAAAGCTTTCTAAGCTTCAATTTCTTGATCTCACTCATAACAATCTATTAGGGAGCCTACCCGATGAATTATTATAGTTTTAAATTTTATGATCTGCAAAACTTGGATGTTTCATTAAATAATTTCAAGTTTGGGATTCTTCCCACATTAATATTGAACCTTATTGGATTGCTTCAGCTTTCTCTCAGTAGTTGTGGCTTCGAGGGTAGAAGTCCCAAGGGGTTTTTTGACAATGCTGAGAGGTCTCAAATTGCTTGACTTGTCAAGCAACGACATCAGGGGATCCGCACCGCCATTGTTGGGCAACATGATGGGATTATATTCTCTCAATTTGTTAAACAACGCATGGACATCCATGATTTTAGAGGAGGTGCGTAACCTGTTAAGTGTGAAGCCAAATTCACGCAGTATTCTAGATCCTTCTAGATTATATTTTTCTAGATCTCTAGGATTCTAGATCCTCCTACACCATCAGTGGTTTCTAGATCATCCCAGATCTCCATCTGAATCACACACAAGATTCTAGATACTTCTTCTGCCTCTATAAATTTGTAATTTCTCTGGCCAAGGAAAGCAAGCCAAGGCCCAAGCGTTTTATGTAATGCAAAGTGATTTCTGTTCTCTAGTGATTGTTTTATCTATTTTTTTGTTTCTGACTAAGTAATCTTGTTGTTTCTCCATTTGTCTGTTTCTAAGAATTATTCTCTGCTATTGTCGTCCAAGTCTCTGAGTATAAATCCGTCGTGTGTTATGTATCCTCTGGTCTAACAACTGGTATCAGAGCTAGGTTCGAATATCCACCGTGCAAGCCACATAGTGCCATCGCTTTGCTCTAGCAGCGTCTGTTAAAATGTTGGTTGTTACCCCTGGAGCTGTTGAAGGATCTATCCATGAAATAGCTAAGGAACGTTGGAACTAAAAGACAGTTTCTGCAAGAAAAACAAGGTCGTGGAACTATGTTGAAACATGTTGCTGGAGTTTGAAAGGTGGAGATCCGTGGAGATTTGAGTTGAAAAGTGGTGTTGGTAAGTTTTTTTTTTACATCAAGCTTGCACGTATACGTCAAGTTTTTTTCTGAAACCAACATATGTATGTGTGAAATGTGAAAAGGTTAAAACATTATATATGTTTTTATATTTATTATGAAACATATATAATTATATGTTGGAATTTTGAAAAGTATATTTTAAAAGGGAGCAGGAATTTTGAAAAGGGTATTTTAAAAGGAGGAAGGTCATTATTACTAGATTTTAAAAAGTAATAATTAAAGTTTTATTTTTTAGTGGAGTTTTTTGTGTTTTGGGGCATGAATTTGATTTAAAACGGAGACAATAGTTACAGATATGGAGAAGTTGAGCGGGGCTAATTTTGCCCTATGGAAATCACAGATGGAGGATATACTGATTTTAAAGGATCAGTATTTGCCAATTGAGGGCACAACAAAGAAACCTCATCGATGACAAATGAACAGTGGAATAAGTTAGATAGAAAGGCGATTGCAACAATCTGCCAATATTTAGCAAAGAATGTTTATTTCAATGTGTCTAGAGAAAAGACAACTGAAGGATTATGGAAGAAGTTCCATTATCTATATGAGAAGAACACAACATCAAACAAAGTGTTCTTGATGAAGAAGCTTTATAATCTCAAAATGAAGGAGGGTGCTTCAGTTGTTGAGCACTTGAATGCATTTAATATTATTACTAATCAGCTTGCCTCTATTAAAATCATTTTAGATGATGAAATTAGACCTATTTTACTAATGTGTTTTATGCCAGACAGCTGGGAAAATTTAATTATAGCTATGAGCACTTCAACAACTACAGGGACTCTGAAGTTTGATGATGTTAGCAACAGTTTAATGAATGAGGATTTGCAACGCAAGTCAATTGTGGAAAACCAGGGAGGAGAGGCTTTAGCTCTAGCTGATCGTGGTAGGAGAATGGATCGAGGCTGGCAAGGGTGATCAAGATCGAGAGGCAGATCAAAATCAAGGAGAAGAAGGATCATTTGCTTTCATTGTGGCAAACTCGGGTACATGAAGAAAGAATGTCGATTCTGGAAGAAAGGACAAAAGGATCAGAGACTGTCTAGTACAAATCACAAGTCATCCAACACAAATGAAGGTGAGACTACTGTTGTAGCCACAGATGGTGATGTGTTGTTTACTATTTCAGTAGAGGATGCATGTGTATATGCATCTAGTAGTGGCTTTGATTAGATCCTTGACTCTGGGGAATCTCACCATGTAACCCCATGCAAAGATAGTTTTGTCTCATATAATCCTGGTGATTATGGTAGAGTGCATTTGGGGAATAATCATTTTTGCAGTATTGTTGGAGTGGGAGATGTCCAGATCAAGATGAAAGATGGACAAGATATATTGCTGAAACAGGTCAAGCATGTACCAGAAATGCACATGAGTTTAATCTGTATGGGATGACTGGATGATGAAGGCTATTCGACAAGCTTTGGAAAAGAAGGCTAGAAAATTAACAAAGGTGCATTGGTTGTGGCCAAAGGACCCAAGATAGGAACATTATACACATTGAAGACACTAATAGGAAAATCAGATTTGGCTGCTATCACAAAAGAAGGAAATTGAGGAGATCTGTGGCATAAGCATTCGGGTCACATGAGCGAGAAGGGCTTAAAAATCCTTATTAGTAAAAATTTATTGCCAAGTTTGAAATCCTACAATCTTGATCTTTGTGAGCATTGTATATATGGTAGACAAAGAAGGGTTTCATTCCTTAGAGGTGGCCATGACAGAAAGAAAAATGTGTTAGAATTGGTACACTCAAATGTGTTTGGGCCTGTTAACATCAAATCATTAGGAGAAGCATCATATTTTGTAACATTTATAGATGATGCATCCAAGAAGGTTTGGGCATATCCTATGAAAAATAAAAGTGAAGTGTTTGGAATATTTCAAAAATTCCATGTTGTCGTTGAAAGAGAGATTAACAAATTGCTGAAGTGTTTAAGAATAGATAATGGTGGAGAATATTGCTCAAATACATTTAAGGAATATTGTAACAGGGTTGGCATAAAGCATGAGAAGACTGTGCCTAGTACTCCTCAACAAAATGGTGTCGCAGAAAGGATGAATCGCACCATTATGGAAAATGTGCAAAGTATGTTTTCTGATTCCAGTTTGGAGAAGACTTTTTGGGTTGAAGTAGTCAAGACAGCTTGCTACCTCATAAATAGATCTCCAACTACAGCCTTGGATTGCGGTATCCCTGAAGAAGTTTGGACTGGTAAGAATTTGAATTATTCTCACTTGAAAGTCTTTGGATGTGAAGCATTCGTACATATTCCTAAAGAAAATAGAACTAAGCTAGATGATAAATCTATGAAATGCATTTTTTTGGGATATGTGGATGAAGATCTTAGTTATCGTCTATGGGATCCAGTCAAACATAAAATTATTAGAAGCAGGGATGTTATATTTAATGAGTCAGAAATGTTCAAGAGGACTGTAGGTGAGTTGGAGGTCAAGAAGGTTATTGACAGGTTTGAAGAGCAGCAGGAAAACATACCACCAATACAAGAAAATGAACAGCAAATTCAGGAGCATGAAGAACAACAAGTGGAAAATGATGAACAACAAGAAGAAGGAATCTTGCAGGAATCTTTATAGGAGATTCAACCTGACAATGCACCACCACAGTTGGTTCGCAGATCTTCTAGGCCTCACAAGCCTTCACAAAGGTATCCTCCTTCAAACTATATTTTGTTGACTGATGAAGGTGAACCTAATTGTTTTCAAGAGGCTTGTAAGGTCGAGCACAATAAAGAATGGAAGAAAACAATGGAAGAAGAAATGAACTCTTTGCAGGAAAATAAAACTTGGGAGTTGGTAAACCTCCCAGTCTCAATACATTGTGCGTCACCATACCAGTTAAGTTGGCAAGTTTGGTACAATTGAAGATTCTGGGGCTAAATAAAAATCGCTTGAGTGGAGAGTTTCTGAACCTCACGTTCCTCTTACAACTGAGTGTGTCGCATAATTCCGTGTTAGGGAAGATTCCAGTTGGGGGTTTGCTTCAAAAGTTCTTAATATTATCATACTTTGATAGCAACGGACTTTGGAGATCCTATTCCTGCTTGCTGATCCAATAAGATTCTTCAACTGCTCGAGATTGTTGGCATGTTTTGATTTGGTGCCTTCTACCATACTGATGGATCTGTCTGTCATATTGTGTTGAACTTTCAAATGGTAGGCATAATGAAAGGACGCAATGTTTTAGATTTGTATACTTAACACAGATACTTAATATAGATAATGAAGTTTCATGAATGGGAAGTTTTGGGTTCAAATTTTGTGTTATTAGTTCACATATATTCAAAATGGTGAAGTTAGTAATTCTTGGTTTGAGTTTCAAATATACTCTATTCTCAAATTTATAATGATTTGCAAATATATATAATTCAACTTATGACATGGAAATTTAAAACAAGCAGTGATGTTATGGAGTGTGGTTGTTTTATTTAATTAGTAATTTTTTTAAAAAGAAAATAAAGATGCATAATTATAAAATAAGAATCATTATCATAAAAAAAAATTGGTAACTTTAATTAGAATATTATATTAAATGTTAATATTATGTTTTTAAAAATGGATTTGATGTATAGTGAGGACAATCCAATTTAAAATTAAATTTTCAAAAGATAAATAGTATTAGCATTGTTACTTTCTTTAAAAGTGATGTTGTGTTAAATATATTTTAAATGATTTTATTATATATATAAAAGTTATAAATTGAATATAATATTAAATAATATAATATTGAAAATAATATATATATATAGATATATAGATATAGATATAGATATAGATTTATTTATTTATTTTTGATGATATCATATAATATAATAAAAAAAACTTAAAACCAAAAATCTTAACCTTAAACATAGTGTTGGTGAAAACAATGTAAAATAACAAAATTAATATGTCAGTTTTCTAGGGTTATAACTCTCCCATACCAACTTTCTATGGTATTTATATATATAGCATATATGGCTACCCCTAAATGGTGATTTTTTCAAAACATAAAAAAACTATAAAATATTCATTGGAATTTCAGGACCTAAAATATTGTTGTAATGCTAACAACATTTATACGATGGTAATAATAATAAATATTATATTAATAAATGCTATATTATTAATTTATATTTAAGATTATCAATTATTTAAATTAATTTTTTTATTTAAAAAGTTTTCGATATAGCACAAGGTGGGAAATCTTGTAGTGGATGATTAAATGAGAGATTGAATGTTAAAAAATCTACTCAATTCAAATTAAATATATATTAACAATAATAAAATTAAACAATAATTGACAAAAATTAAAATAAAAACTGATTTGTATATTTTACTTATATATTCATAAATAATTATTTTATATTCATTAAATAGTAATTTATTTAATATTTCATTAAATAGTTTTATTTTATATTAGGAGATAAAGTAAATGAATATATATATATATATATTATATATATATATATATATATATCTTATATTTTATGTTTTTTTTATTGTTTTAAAAATATTTTAGTACTAATTTTAAATTATATATAGTCTTAGAGGTTAGTTTAATTGGTGGAGTATCTATGGTTAAAACATTTTTCTATTGAGACGTTATTAGTTTAGTTCTCTCAACACCTTAGGGGTCATGCTTTGGGGTTGAGTTGGTTGGAAGTGATCTGTAAGGCCCACGAGTTACGGATCATTTGGCAAAGGGTGCAAGATGGGTGAGTGGGCGACGAGCTGGGGCAACCAGTGAGTTGGGGCACGCCCGCATGGTGCAACGGGCTGACCGAACGGAGTAGAGGAGCCAACGTGTGACATGAAGAGTCATCGCAATAATGACTAAGTGTTGGGTGGTGGAAAGTTTATATGTGGGGTCGATCCCATACATGGGCGCCCACACCATGGGATGACGCGACGGAAGGGCGAGTTGGATAAAATGGTGGGTCGACTTGGTGAGTCGACGCCCCAACTGATGGGCCAACCGCCATATAAGTAAAGCGTTGGGATGGTGGAAAAAATCATTCAAGCAAAGCTTCCAAGTGTTTATGCAAGCTAGGAGGGTGAGCTACTTGGGAAGACTGAAATTTGGCGAAGTGCAGACAGACTCTTGGGCCATAGCACGGAGCCATAGCGAACACAGAAAATGGAGCCACAGGTCATGCGAAGGCATTCGGGTGAGGGCATCAGGCTAAAAGACCAAACGGGCGAGGGCGTCCGAGGGCGTTTGTCTGAACGGTCATTCGAAGGTGTTTGGGCGAGGGCATGTGAGAGCGCCCGCCTGAACGACTAAACGGGCGAGCTCGTTTGAAGAAGAACATGCAAGGGTGTCTGAGGCATTTGTCTGAACAAACGTTCGAAGGCTTTTGGGTGAGGGTGTGCAAGGGCATCTTCCTGAATGACCGAATGAGCGAAGTCGTTCAAAGGCATTCGGGCAGAGTCGTACGAAGGCGTTCGAGTGAGGGCATGCGAGGGCGCTGGGCCGAATGACCGAACAGGAGAGGGCGTGCGAGGGCATTGGGACGAACGACTGAATGGGCGAGGGTGTCTGTCACACCCCTACACTAGCGGTGATCTTTCAACCACACTATAAGAGGTGCGGCACCACCAACCCTTTTCTTTTTAACAATACTCACAATCGTGGACTACGCCTTACTTCTATACTTAGAATATTTTTCAACTGCCGCACTTGTTACACAATCTGGGTGCCCGTTCAACCGTGTCAAACGTGCACACCCACCCGAGCGTTCACCCCGACCACTCGTTGTTTCGTCCAACCCGAGCGTGTTTCACCACAACCGCCCATTGTTCACCCTAAGAGCACTTCACCACACTCACTCATTTCATCATTTCATCATGTCGCCTATCATCATTCACCCGTGCCTAGTTTTCTTGTTCACCAGCACCTTCGCCCATGGCCGCCGAGCTCACCGTCATTTTGTTCGGGAACACCCACCATGGTCGCCGAGCTCACCGTCATTTCGTTCGGGTGCACCTACCACACCTACTTATCGCAAGACTAACTCGCATGCCCAGATCACCAACCAAACGCGTTACCACCATCTCGTTTCACCCATCGTGTCATCTCGCTGGGGTGCATCCACTCGACTGCCCATCGCACATGACCCGCGTTCGTACCAACTCGCCAACTAGTCACCATGCCCAGCTCGCTCGCCTGGTGCCCTTCGTTAAGCCCGTGTGTGCGCGCCATGCAGAGCTCACCTCTCGATGCCCATTTGCACCATGCCCACACTTGCCAACTCTTGCCCACCGGTTGACACGACTTGTGTCTGTCCGCCTGGTGTTCCGTGTGTGCCCACCCAAGCCTGCTACCCGACCCGGGCTACCAACTCAAACCGTCGATCTATTTGCCAACCTGCCTACTGCCCGTGTCTGTGCCTGCGGCCTGCATGCCCTGCGACCACCCACTGGTTTGCCTCAGCCTGTGGCTAGGTTGTTTCAGCCCCTATGTCCTCCTGCACCTTTCGCCCAATTTCAGAACTCCAAACTTGCTTGCTCTGCACCTAAGAGAAGGCTCCTTAGCTTGCATTTGTTGGATGAACTTGGATGCCAAATGCCAACTCCATCTTTAACTACTTATACCGTTCGGCTCACCACTTGTGACCACATCGGCCCATGCCAGTCAACCCACCAATTGGGTGTTTAATTGTTTTCTGCAAGTCAGCTATGGCTGAGGTTCCCACACCCGGGACCGCCCTACCATATAAACCTCCATCGACCAAACACTTAGTCATTTTTCACCTCATAAATTCACATTTCCACCTGAGGCTACCCCACTCATCCGTGCTCCTTTGTCGTGCGGCCCCACCCCAACCATCGGCAGCTAGAGGGCATTACATCCTCCCCCACTTGAAGTCATTGTCATCCTCGACAATTCTTCATCCTGGCAACCATCCATCACCAATATAACCATTCACACAACTATGAGCCTCATCCTCCATGATAGGCTAAGATGATGAGGAGAGAGCAGAGCCTGAAGGCTCTCCCTCACTAATCAACTCAATCCACCTATCTGGATCCTCCACTTCCATTCTCTACAAGTATGCCTCCCGATCCTCCATATGAACATTAGACCTCACGTACTCTTCGTCATCATCATCCTCCACTGCTTCCAGCCTCTTAGATAGATCCAAGATCTTATCTGACAATGTCCTGATAACCCGTGACTGCTCCACAAGCTTTGCCTCTACAACAGACAACCACTTACAGATCTCTTCATCTTGTTTCCCATTCTTCATATTCATTGTTGTCAGCTTACGTTCGGGCTTAGTTACTCCCAAGGTTGGAACACCAATGGCTACATCCTCTCGTTCATTGTAAATGTACATTTTCTTCATATGGGGAACAATCATCGCACCAAATTCCTTCATGAATTCTATACCCGGTACAGCCTCATAGTCATCTATCCACATGATAGTGAAATCGACTTTCCCTGTCCATTCACCAAGTGTCAAATCCACCTTTTCAGCCATACTAATCACAGAATCCGGAGGAGAATTCACTATCTTTATTTGTGCCTGCACTGGTACAAACTTCAACCCAATCCTTCTCGCAGTATCCTCTCTCATAAAGTTGTGAGTTGCACCACTATCCACCATAGTAAGCACAACAACACTCCCAACCTTCATTTCGACATACTCCAATTTTTTTCTTTCCAGGTCTCTCCTTGAGACAGCTTCCATAACCACCATAGCTCCTAGGATCTGCATAACTCCTACGGAAGTTTCTTCTTTCTTCTTTGCATTGGACTGTGCCAAGGCAACTACCTTTGGTCTTGAAGGACAATTCTTCACCATGTGTGGTTCCTCGCATATCCAACACTTCAATGGTTTCTTCATCTTCAACTTATCATTCAATCTTGAAGTCTCCTCTTTCGTAGTATTTTCCTTCGGTTTGTCATACTTCTTCTTCTTCTCATTAGAACCCTCATCGTAGTGTTCCACAAAATGATCCACAGCACCAAATGCCTCCTCAAGTGTCTTAATCTTTTGCCTCTTCACTTCATTCAGCGCCCAAGGTTTCAGACCTATGATAAAGTTGAACACCTTGTCCCTTTCCGCCATGTCTGGAAGTTCCAAAACCACACTTGAGAATTCTTGCTGATATGCTTGTAGACTTCCCATTTGCTTTATATATTTTATCTTCATCCTTGCATCCCATGTTTTGTCTTCTGTACTGAAGTGGGTTTGCAAAGACTTCTTCATGTCATCCCATGAAGTTATGTCTTTAGCATTGCCATTGGCAATCTGATCCATTCTCCTTCACCACCACATCTTAGCATCCTTCATCAAGAATTGAGCAGCTATCTTCACTTTGGTTTCCTCATCGGATAATCCCAAACGCTCCAAGTATTGTTCCATATCCCATATAAAGTTACCAATATTTTTTGCACTCCTCATCCCATCATAAGAATCTGGCTTGTCACGCGGAATGAGTTATACTTGCGGGCAAATCTAACCTTCCTAGGAGTCTAAGACTCTCTAATGACAAACAAACCAAATAAGAGCTATCCTTCTCTAG
>APFE031186460.1:37540-62930 GCA_000404065.3 Pinus taeda
ACAAAGAGGACAATGTGGCTATTGATGAGGCCACATACTGCAGATAGTCAGGGTGACAAAATTCAGTGTAACATGGCTCTTTCACTTTGACATGAGTCACACCTCCACCTGAGTTGTGTCTCACAGCCTTCTTCAAAACCGCGATCTCATTCAAAGCATCGTCAAGATCTTGCCGCAATTTCAAGATTTCAGCCAAACCTTGATCTCTTGCTTCACCAATATTCTTGACTTCTTCTTTCGTTTGTGTATACTCCCATTCTGTATACTCATATTGAACCTTGAGGTCTTCAAGCTCCTCTTTCACCTTCGCATCGCCTTCATGAACCTGCATGTTCTTAGCTTTCATTAAAGCCATATTGGAACCAAATTTTTTCATACGATGCAATACCCTATCAAGGAAATCTTCTCTAGCATCTTGGCTAGATTCAGCCTTCATAACCTAAGGTTCTTCTGCCATCTCTACCATCTTCTTCCTTTTTGATCTTGTGTAGACCATAAATTGGAAATCTGAATCACCCTTCAGATTTCTTCGTCACATATCGGTCTCTGAATCAACCTGTCAGTTGCACTTCAACTCGTTTTCTGAATCAAGGCTCTGATACCAACTGTCATGTTAGTGTAGTTTGTATCAACTTCTCTTCAAATCACCAAATCCCGCAGAATACGGAGCCTCTAATACCAAATGTCACGCCCCTACACTGGCGGTGATCTTTCAACCGCACTATAGGAGGTGCGGCACCAACGACCCTTTTCTTTTTAATAATACTCATGATCATGGACTACGCCTTACTTCTATACTTAGAATATTTTTCAACTGCTAAGTACAATCTTTCATTAAACACACAGTGGAAACTTTCACATCATAAATATATTATCACCATTAACATTCAAATGCATAGTGGAATAACTCGGGAGGGACAACTCCCTGTAAATATGAGTCTCCCCGTATTAACAATGATAATATTCATATTTACATATAAGCTTTACAACGGAGAGAAACCCCCAATTTTTTCTCACACTTATAAAATCTCAACTTCCTGCACTGTCGTGCAACCTTGCCCAGCCATCGGGCAAAGTCACACGAGTTGCTGCCCAACTCGTGCACCTGTCACACTTGTCGCACAATCCGGGCGCCCATTCAACCATCGTGTCAAACATGCACACCCACCTGAGCTTTCACCCCGACCACTTGTTGTTTCATACAACCCAGGCGCATTTCACCACAACCGCCGGTCATTCACCCCAGGCGCACTTCACCACGCCTGCTCATTTCGTCATTTCGTCGTGCTGCCCGTCGTCATTCACCCGTGCCTGATTCGCCCTTTCACTAGTATCTTTGCCCATTGCACGATATTTCATTTCATTTGGGTGCACCCACCACGACCACCGAGCTCACTGTCATTTTGTTTGGGCGTGCCTACCGCACACGCCCGTCGTACGACTAATTCGCATGCCCAGCGCGCCAACCAAATGCGTTACCGCTGGCTTGTTTCACCTGTCGTGTTGTCCCGCCTGGGCGCGTCCACCCGATCACCCGTCGCACATGACCTGCGTTCTCACCAACTCGCCAACTGGTCACCACACCCAGCTCGCTTGCTTGGCGACCTTCATTCTGCCAGTGCACATGCACCCTGCCGAGCTCACCTCCTGGCGCCTGTTCGTACCACACCCACACTTGCCAACCCTTGTCCGCCGGTTGACACAACCCGTGTCTATCCTCCCGGCATTTCGCACACGCCCACCCAAGCCTGCTACTCGACTCGCACTACCAACTCGACCTGCCGACCTGTTTGCCAACCTGCCTACTGCCCGTGTCTGTGCCTGCACACCCTGCGGCCGCCCACTAGTTCGCATAAGCTTGCGGCTAGGGTGCTTCGGCCCTATGTCTGCCTACACTTTTCCCCCAATTTTAGAACTCCAAACTTGCTTGTTCTACGCCTAAGAGAAGGCTCCTTAGATCGCATTTTTTGGATGAAATTGGATGCCAAATGCTAACTCCATCTCCACCTACTTATACCCTTTGGCTCACCACTTGTGACCACGTCGGCCCATGCGAGCCGACCCACCAATTCAGTGTTTAATTATTTTCTGCATGTTGGCCATGGCTAGGGCGCTCATACCCAGGACCACCCTACCATATAAATCTCCATCGATCAAACACTTAGTCATTTTTTGCCTCATGACTTCGCGTTTCCACCTGCGGCTACCCCGCTTGTCCGTGCTCCTTCATCATGCGGCGTCGCTCCAACCATCCGCAACTTGAGGGCCTTTACAACATCCGCCCGAATGACAGAACGGGCGAGGGCGTTCGATGGCGTCCACCCGAACGGCTGAACGATGTACTGAACAGTGCGACGGTGAACGCGTTGCGACGGATGGTAGAACCGGTGGGAACTCCAAATGGTGGTTCGGGTAGTCTGAATGGTGTGGGTCGGGTTACACAGTTGTGACAGATATTGTACCAAGGAAACTTGGGGTTTCCTACAAAGATTGTATAACTCTATATTTTGTGAAATATTGTTATTATTGGGTAGACTCATATTTCAGGGAGTTGCCTCTCCCATTAAAATATCTGTTTTGCATATGTGTAAATGGTAATAACGATGAAGATGAATAATTGAATGTTTCCGTTGTGTATGTAGATGTTATACTTAGGAAAGTTGAAAAATAAACTAAGTATAGAAAGTAGGCGTAGTCCACAATTGCAAGTATTGTTAAAAAGAAAGTGGTTAGTGGTGCCGCACCCCCGATCGTGCCGTTGGAAGAGTACCTTCAGGGTAGGGGCGTGACAAGTGGTATCAGAGGCCTAATTCAGAGAATCAGATTTGTAGAAAAGCTGATCCCACTGTAGTTTGTGACATGTGGTATTAGAGCTTCGTATTTAGCGGGCTTTGGTGATTCAGAGAATTGAGGAGATGTCCATTTTGCAGAAAATGGGTTTTGCGGGGATTATGACCTTTGAAGAATGGTAGGGGCACACATCGGGGCCAAGTCAATCTGAAGGAATTCTACTTGAAGAATCAAGTGATTTAGAGTAAAGAATTGCAGAATTGAGCAAGGACTTGTTCGAAACAAGGGATGCCCTTCGTGCTTTTGTCAAGGAAGGGATCTCTAACATGAATAGGAATGAAGCTTATCGACTTGTAGGGAAAGTAGACTTATTTGTTGCAGAACTCAAGGAGTTGAAGATAAGGCAGAACTTGCTTCGAAAAAATATGGAATGGCTAACTCTTGAGAAAAAGTAGTTCATGATAAGGAGAAAGCTGCAGATTGCGATGATCAGGAAGAGGAAGCTGGTGATGATTGAGGATGTTTCAGATACTACAATGATGGAGGATGAACTTGAAATTTTTCATGTTGGACCAGGATCATGCAGTTTGCAGACATTGGTGGATGAGGATACTCACATAGAGGAGCCTCATGACGAAGTAAGTACTATTTCTACTTGTGTTTTAGTGAGACTTTTGGTAGATGGGCCATATACAAGAAAGGGAAAAATCAGTTTGTCAATGTGATGGAGGATCTTACCATGGATGTCTACGATGAGACCTTGTATGGAGAGGCAAGGACCATTGACTGTTGCAGAACTTGTTGGGGCTGTTTGTGACCTCATGGAAGAAGGTGAAAATGCCCATGACAAGGGAGGAACGTGATGATCATTACAGAGGAATGGGTCATGCTTTAGTCACATGGAGAGATTGGCTAAGTGCCCGGCATGACTCATGGACAGATTGGAAATAGGGCACACACTTGGTATGATGATACTTCGGTGGAGTTCGCATGGCCAAGACCAAGAGGAAGTCTAGGTGGAACCTTTAGTGGGGGAGCTATGATGGAAGAGACTCATGACTTGATGATAATATGGTTTGGGTAACCGAGTTCACTAGACCAGATTGTAGACTTGGATGAGGATGACTAATTGTTGTGATGGGTCTACTTGGTTGGACAACATGGGAAACTTGAGTCATGGACATCGAGTTGGAGACATGAAGCATGGAAGTCTTATGCAGGGAAATTATGCAGGAGCACCTGTAGAGGTGTCACTTATGGGCATCCAATGAGGAGTGCCAAGGAAAGGATGTTGTGCAAGTGGATTTGCTGATGTGACATGGAGATGTTTTACTTATGAGCCGATGGGATGTTGTGCACTCTTGTACAACAAGGCCATGGACTTGGTTGGACTTGTGAGCAGACTATGGAGCATTCCTACTACATGGAGAGCTGAGGCATCTTGCAGGGACCTCTGGGCTGAGACATGTATGCTTGCTAGGATGTTGGTTGGAGATGACTCACGGAGCTCATGATGACATGAGGTTGTGACTTTTGGGGACTTCTTATTATGGTGGACTTAGAGGATTTGATGCATTGAGGAGTTGAGGTCAGGGACTTTGATGTAGTATGGAGTGCATACTTTTGAGTACATTTATGGGTGTTCTTGAGAGAGTGACTTGATGTGGAGGATCGATATGAGACTCTTTGGAGTGATAGAGTTGCAACAATGATGATGTCTTGGTGGCAACACTTGGTCATGGGTTGAGCCAAGACTTAATGTTATAGACATATTTTGGCACTGCAACCCCAATCACATATGTCCATAAACCAAGGGCTTCTAAGTCCCTAAAAGTGTTTTTTCATACCCTAAAGGAGCAAGGTCAGTTGATTACATCGTCTCCCAGAAGTTCTCCCTGAAAAACTACTCAGAACTGGTAAAAAATGGACCATACAGACTGCTCAGTGCTAAGGGTGCAATGTATCTCACCTACCACATGCAAAAAGTGTCATGCATACTGAAAAGCCCTTCTGTGGAGTGCGATGAGCGAGAGCAGAAAAATGGCAGAAGCAGTTGGCTAGGTGGAAACCCAGAGAATCTTCTAGAAACTGCCCATTTGACACTTGCCTCTCTGAATTTGCCCAGGGATGAGTAAGAGATCATGAATCTCCAAGTGGAACCAAGAACTATCAAAGAGAGGACACTAATCAAAATCCCAGAAGCTGACTCACCCACCTACAAACATCGATATATGGATCCCTCATCCCAGAGATCCAGAGGTTGGAATTTTGTATTTTTGGTAAGGAAGTGTTGTTGGTTTCTCTGTGTAACATTGTTGGGTGATCTAAGCTTTTCATGAGGTGAAGAGGACTTTCATGCTGGGAGGATGGAATTGGGTCAGACCAATGGGTTGTAATCCTCTCTTCTACTACTTCTATCAATAAAGCTATTTGAGTTTTCCTCCATATGTTTGTGTATCTCTGAATCTTGTCTTGATATATGCATTTGTATGGTTAATATATATTTTATCCTATATCGTTTATGGTTATAGATCTCTATGCTTTGATGGTATCATGCTGCTTTGACTCCACAGGTGTTCTTTGAAGCGGGACAAGTGAGGAAAGAGTGGTGGATATCTGTCGAAGGGGAAAGGAAACAAGCAAGGAGCCAAGCGAAAGACTAAGGTTGGTACTCTCTGCTTCTTTCTCATCTATTTCTCATAAAGGAAAACACAAGTGACTTTAGTTTATTTGTTTCTAAGATAGCTACCCATATTAGTGGGACTAGCAGCTCTGAATGGACACTAGTTTTCGCGATAACAAAATGGCGACTCCACTGGGGTACGAATAACTTGTTTGCTTGTTTATGATTGTTTGCTTTATAAAATACAGACGGAGCCTGAAGTCAAGCCAACTAGCCTTCGAATGACATTTGATATGCAAGTGCAAAGTAGATCAATGCTGCTTCAGTCCATCTCCTGGTTTTGTTTATAAACTGAACAATTGATTTGCAAACATCCTAATTGCCCTAGGGGTGGCTCCGGTAACCTCATTAGATCAGTCCCTATGCTTTGTATTTACTGACTATCATTAGCTCAACCTAAATCCCTGAAATAAGCTACAAATTGTGACTAAAAACCAAGTTAAAGTCTCGTCCCTGTACCATCGCACTGTCTCCTTTTGACAGTCTGGATGCATCGCACCTCCCGTGTGTAGTAGGTGAGATGCATCCATGTTTCCCTGTGTTATGGGTGCGATGATCAGATAAGACTGTTTCTGCCTCCAGATTTTGGTTTTTGCTTCACTCTCTTCAGCTTTATTCAAGAGTTTTGTTGTCTGTGATCAATATACCACTGTTGAAACTACCTTCCTTTGCATTATTCAGCCTCCATTGTACAAAGAATTGTGAATTTTTTTATGTATTTTTTGCCATTTATGGTTCTCCTTTACAAAAAAGTAGCTTAATCGAACAATCATCTTTTGATTTGGAAGTGTTGCAAGTGTCGTTTTCAGTCAAAGAAAAGAATCCTACTCTTTTTGATGGTCAATTACACTGTTACTCTTATATTTGATTTGAATTAATAGTATTTCAAAGTGTTAAAAGTAGTTTTCAAGTTGAAGTTGAAAGTGTCACTCTTAGCCTTCCTTTCATTTTTTAAATTCGAAATTGCAAAGTGTCGTCTTAGCCTTCTTTTCATTTTTTGAATTCGAAATCGCAAAGTAGTCTTCCTTTCATTTTTTGAATTCTAAACCGCAATGTATCGTCTTAGTCCTCCTTTTGTTTTTTGAATTTGAAATCGCAAAGTGTCGTCTTCGACTCCCTTTCATCTTTTGAAGAGAAAATTGTTAGTACTGTCGGTTTGAAAGAAAAGGTAAATCAGATTTGTACTTAGCATTCTTTTTGTCATTCACACATTAAGAAAGCAGGAAAACAAATACATGCATGTGCGTTTGCATTTAGACTGCTTGTTGATTTTTGATTTAGGACAGTGCATCTAATGTGTGCTCTCTGCCCTATGTTGAAAGAAATTCGCTTCTCTTTCCTTAGTAGCTAGAATTTTCATTGCAAAAAGAAGAGTAAACGACTATTTATCATCTTAGATTGCATATTTAGGAATTGTATATCTACATCACGCAGTGAACCTTAAAGGCAAACTTCTTAAGAAAGATCAACCGTAAAATAAACTCAATGAACATAAAAATGCTTTGGAACCTAAGGCACAACATTTAGAAGTCTAGGCTAGAGACGTATTCCGGTGTCGTAAAACCTGGTAACTATCGCTTTCATCGTAGGTTGGGTGATTCCTCCTCTTTGAGACAACAAGTGCCAGTACGGAATTGTACTCCCATGTACCGTCAAGTATATATTGGGAGACCACAATAGGATATATCCTTTACGCTTAGGAAGCCGTGTCTGCCGCCCTATCGATTGCAATGCACTGAACACAACATTCGAGAAGATTGACTGCCGTACCGTAAAAAGTATTCTGCAGTTTTGCGATTGGTTTGGTAATCCCTCTGCCTAGATTTCCAGAGAAGTCACTTTCGTTCCTTTTCAAACTCCTTAAAAGAAAAGGTCCATCTGAGCGCTTCTCACTTCAAGCTCATTAAAAATCGAAGGTGACTAGAGTCATCTTTAGCTTTTTCTGGACTCTTAAAAATTGAAAAAGAAAGTTGTGTCAAAGCGTCTAAATTCATTTAATTCAGAATCACATTTTCCCCTTTTTATTTTGAGTTGATCAAGTAATCCGCAATCGTGGAAGAAAGTCAATCAAAACCCCGTCGTTCGTGGAGACTAACGAGTCAACCATCTTTGACTCCAGAAATGAAACTATTCCAGGCCAAGCGAAGTTGTTTAACTGGGTCAAAGTCTCCTGGTTTGTTTGAAACTTGTGTTTCAACATCCTCAGAGACTCCGGTTACTCCAACTATTTTGGTATCCCTGCCTTTACAGAAGAAGTTTCGTAGTCACAAGAGGACATTAGAACTGATCCTGGTGTAATGGTAAGCACTTCTATTCCTGAACCAACTCCATCTAGGGCTGATTCAGAAGGTGTTACCCCTCCAACATTTGTCGTACAAAGTCTATACCTTCTTCGGCACCAGAAATATTTTATGGACCTGACGGTCTTCCTCTTCCACCTGGATTGATTGCTATAGAAGAGATTGTGGAGGATCTTCCATCCAGTACTCCATTGCATTTTGGAACTGGGATCACCTTATATCCTTCTACGTCAGAAGTTAGTCTCCCTTCATCACAAGTTCCTATAGAATCGCTAGGAAATCTTTTGGATAGACTTGATATGTCTGAAGAACCGTTGACATCTAGGACTGTGTCATTTGACACAATAGCAGCAGAACCTCCTGCTGCTACTCCAAAAATGTTCGCCAGTGTACCATCTGTCCCAACTAGCTCTCAACCGCTAGATGGAGTCCACCTAGGGACTGTTTCGACAGTATGGTCTGTTCCCGTTTGTTCATCCAGAATAATATTTGGAATTTCTTATGTTGAGTCTCAGGAAATTGATCCTTCGCAATAGTATCAATTTGGGCAGTCTAGTCTCCAGAGGCTAATCTTTCCTTTAAACACTGGATTGCTGCCATATGGGGGGCAATATGCCCTTTCATTGTTCCCTTCACGAGAACAACCGTATGAGAGTTCACAATAGAATTCGGGTCATGCTGGAATTACATCCAGTGGTTGGGTGCTAATACTGCCTCAACAGCCAAGAGTTGTATATTCAATGCAACCAAGTCTAGCAGTGTCGAATATCCCCACTACACCGGCTATTGTAACGGTGTCGCAAGTACAAATGTTTCCTGTTGTATGTCAACCTCAAGTCTCTCAGGTTGTAATACAACAACCTCTTGTCTCTATGACACAACCACAATCACTGATTAGTGGCTCCTTAACTGGAGCGACCCAGACTCAAACGGGTACTATAACCCCTCATCTTGGTCAAACATCCAGTATTGGTCAACAGCAAATGGTCTCACAGCCATGGCTGGTGCAATATCAACAACCACAATTCCAACAAGCTTACCGAGGACCTGAGCAACAAAGCTTTGCGGGTAATGGGCAGCCTTAAATTCAAAACGGTCAACATCAATCATATCATAATGGTTATGCCTATCAACCTTAACAAAGTTATTAGCATCAATACATTATGCTGGTATGCAAAGACCCACTGCTCAGGCGATCCCATCTTATCCTAGGTATGCTTCGCCGAACCTGAATCAACAGTTGCCCTTCGTGGCGACTTTAGAGTTACCAAATCTAAATCAACCAACAAACGATCCAATTGCTTATGCCCCTTGGTGGCTGGCAATTCCTCATAAACTTCCATCAGATATTCCTAAATTCAATGGAAACCCGGGTGAAGATCCGTCGAATCACGTGATGACCTTCCATCTGTGGTGTTCGTCCAACACTCTCAATGATGATTCTATTAGGCTTCACCTTTTTCAGCGAACGTTAACTAGTCCAGTAGCAAAATGGTACATCGAATTGCCTAGAGCTCCATTTGATAACTTCAACACCCTTGCCACCACCTTTTTAACCCATTTTCAGTTACCAATAAGGTACGAAACAAGAACGAAGATTCTTAACAATTTCAAGCAGACGACGGCCACTCACATATCTGATCATATTCATGAGTGGCGACGTCGTCGTAGAATGGTAGAAACATATGTTCCTGATCAAATACTAGCTGAATGGTTTATTAAGTCATTGTTACCTTCTATTACAGAAGATGTGGCAAAGGGAGGAGTCATCACTGAAGAGCAAGTCATTGCTCGTGTGCAATATCTAGACTTGATCTATACTCAGTCTGGCACGCTCTACGACAAAATCTCTGATGCTCCTAGACCAGAGCTTTCCGTTCCTCCTCCTCCTAAATCAAACAAAGACTCTCATACCGGCAATGGCATGATAGGTACGACTAGCATGAAAACCGCAAAGGCTACATCGAAGAAATCCTGTACAGTTTCTAGTCAAAATGAAAATGAAGAACTTCTTGCCTCGAAGGTTAGTGCCGTGTCGACTGAAAAAGGCAAAGAACCGAAGCAACTAGGACGTAAGAAGAAAAAGAAAGGGAAAAATAAGAAGCAGGATGAGTCGTCTCCTGAAAAATCTTCTGCAAACCCTTCTGGGCAAAGGAAGCCTCCTTCGAGGTGTTAGATATGCGATGAGGATTATTGGATGAGAGATTGTCCACATAAATCTAAAATTAAGAAATTATTTAAGAATTCAAAAACATCAGCAGTATTGACTGATCCGTTTCCAAATCTAGAAACAAATTTCGTTGGTACTGACAATGCTTCCCCATCCCAAGTGCTTATGTTTTCCATTTCGAAACAGAAAAATGATGCTTTGATATCGACAAGGAATAAAGATTATAGGAATCCACAACTATCGAACAACAAGGCTACTGATCAACCTAGTAGTTCGACAACAACTTCGACCGAAGTTGTGCCACCCATCATTCCTGAGCTAACAATAAAGCTGCCAAAGGGAGTAGTACACAAATTGACATTTAATCCTCATGCCAGAGCAGCTCAGAATTATAATATAGTAGAGGACCTGGCCCAATCGCCGTCCGCTATGTCGACACTTGAAGTACTGCAAAATTGCCCCTCCCAAAAGCAGGCTCTATTAATAGCAATAAGTGGGATTGACCCAGCGGATTCCAATATTGTGGCCTTTAATCATAAAGGATATGAACCTCAGTTACCAGCTAAACTCGCTGTCCTCATTCAAGTGAAAGCCCTCAACAAAACTTTTCATCGAACAATTATTGATGAGGGGGCATCTACATGTATTATGTCGATGAGTTGCTGGAAAACTTTAGGCTCACCACCCTTGTCGCGATCATCAAAGATGTTAAAAGCATTTGATGGATGGACATACACTCCATACGGGATTTTAAGTAACTTGTAAGTTGAACTGGGGGGAAAAACAGTAGAAATTGATGTTGAAGTTATCGATGGAAACCTCGATTACAACATCCTACTGGGAAGGCCCTGGATTTATGCTATGGCTGTTGTTGTGTCAACCTACTTCAGAAAGATTGCATTTCCTTTCCAAGGAGGCATTACAATCGTCGACCAACAAACCTTTCTCCCCAACAGTTCACAAGTTACGGGAAGCATCCCGATGATCCACAAAAGCTCTCAATTGCTTCAAAATATCGGAGTAGGCCTGCTAAAAGACCCTACATTGATGTGTAGTTTTTCCCTACCGCCTCCAAACAATCTGGCAGAAGTGGCCACGGTAGGAACCTACAATATGGTATCTTCTATTCAAAAGATCTCCGAACACGATGTTAGCATGGATCATCACCAGGCATTGCCTCCAAGCCCGATAGAAATATTGTAGCAATCACTGTTCTTGGCATGGGCAGAAAACCTAAATCAACACTCATCGAGCATTTGAGTAGATAGGTCTAAGGAATATGGTACCTCTTTAGATCCTTGGTCGCATGTACATTCTACAGACAAAGGAATTGTTCAGTCGATAATGATAGAGGGGGTGCCATGGGAAGATTACCACCATCGCTCCCATCTTTTGGATTGCAACGAAGATTACTCCAGCGACCTTAATCATACTTCAGTTTTTGATTTTTTATCAAATACTGTAAATACGGTGGATTCCGAACGAAATCTGTCCAATATTGAAGAAACAATCACCATAAATATCTCGACCAAACCAGATGTTGTAGAGAATATTCATGTTGGCAAATCTTGTTCTTCTTCAGAACTGGAAGTATATTACGCTCTCTTTCACGAGTTCAGAGATGTCTTTGCATGGTCAGATGAAAAAATGCTAGGCATTGACTCGAGCATAGTTGAACACAAAATTAAGATGTATCCAGATGTCAAACTAGTATGACAACGACTTCGGCAGGTGCACCCGAAGAAAGGCACTGCCATCAAGGAAGAAGTTGAAAAACTTCTCCATACTGGTTTCATTTACCTGGTTCCTCTAACTGATTGGGTATCAAACATTATTCTTGGGATGAAAAAGCAAGGAATGATTAGAGTGTGCGACGATTACAGGGATGCAAATCAAGCTTTCCAAAGGAAAACTATCCTACACCCTTTATCGACCAGATAATTGATGAATGCGCCGGATGCAAAATCTTTTCATTTATGGATGGATTTTCCATGTATAATCAAATATATATCCGCCCACAGGACCAATCAAAGACTGCATTTATTTGTCCATCGGGCACATTCGCATACCGCAAGCTACCTTTTGGTTTAAAGAATGCAGGGGCAACCTTTTAGAGGGCAATGAATTATGCCTTCCATGACATCAAGAACATCGTTTAACCATACCTTGATGATCTTCTGACTCATTCGTGAAAGTGGACTAATCACCCGCAGCATTTGAGAGAAATATTTCTACGTTGCCGACACTACAAGATACGACTCAATCCGCACAAGTGTGTGTTTTGTGTCAGTTTTGGTCGTTTACTTGGCTTTATAGTTTCAAAGGATGGAATTCGCCTCGACCCGTGTAAGGTTCAGGCAATCATCGATCTACCTCCACCTTCAAATTTGCTTCAGATTCATAAACTCCAAGGGAAAGCAAACTTTTTGAGGGGGTTCATTCCAAATTATGCCGAACTTGCTAAAGGTTATACGCATCTGTTGAAAAAAGAAGTACCTTTCAACTGGGATCAGGTTGTGCAAGCTTCCTTTGATGCTCTAAAGGAATCCCTAATAAAAGCATCATTAATGTACACTCCTGATTATCAAAACGACTTTAACCTGTATCTCGCTGCAGCAGATACGACCATTGTAATGGTTTTAGTTCAAGAAGACAATGGAATAGAACATCCTGTCTATTATTTAAGTCGAAACTTAAATGATATAGAAAGCAAGTACTCCTATGTTGAAAAGCTGGCTCTCATAGCTGTTCAAGCAGTACAGAGATTTCGACACTATGTCCTCTTTCGAAAAACTACCATTTTGTCAGATTGCAACCTCATGACTTACATCTTGTCTTGATAGTTGCTTGGGGGCAAATATTCGAAATGGATAGAAATTTTGCAAGAGTTTGATCTAGAATTCTTAAAATCCAATTCAAAGAAAGCTCTTGTTTTTGGAGAGTTACTATGTGACTTCCCATTATCCTCCAATGATTTGACATCCAAGACAACAATCGTGGATGAATCTTTGTTTCTGATATCTTCAAGTGATCCGTGGTATGGAGATATAATCATCTATCTCCAAATCCAAACATATAGATCTAATACCTCTCGCTTAGAGCAACGACGTACTCCATATCAAGCAAAAGACTACATGATCATCAGTGATACACTTTACTGTCGTGGTATCGATACAGTTCTGCGAAGGTGCCTCACCCATGAGGAGGTCGAAAAAGTCCTGAATGATTGTCATTCAGGCACATGTGGGGGGCATCAATTTGGTTATGCTACAACACAAAAGATTTTACGAGCAGGATACTTCTGGCCAACAATGTTCGAGGATTGCATAACCGCAGTCAGAAGTTTCCATGCTTGTCAAATATTCGACCGCAAAACCAGAATACCACCTGCACCTTTGCAACCAGTAGTTGCTGTTGGGCTATTCGCCAAATGGGGAACAGATTTCATGACATGTAACCCCACCTCGGCTGGGGGGCATGGGTATATCATAGTTGCAGTTGACTATTTTACGAAATGGGCCGAGGCGATGCCTACATTAAACAATAGTGACGAAACGACTGCTCTTTTCTTTCTTAATCATGTAGTCTCCAGATTCGGTGTTCCACAAGCTATATTCACAGATCATGGATCGAATTTCCACAATAACATGATGGTTGAGTTGGCTGCCAAAATAGGACTGTCCCATTATAGCTCTACTCCATATTATCCGCAAGCTAATGGGCAAGTTGAGGCGATCAACAAAGTCCTGAAGCGCATGCTGTAAAGGATGATTAGAGTCCATAAATGGAGTTGGCACCTAATCCTGTACTCAGCCTTGTGGGCATACTGGACATTAGTGAGAAATGCAACTGGGTTTACACCCTTTCAGCTGGTGTATGGCCTGGAAGCGATCTTACCAGTTCAGTGTGAAATTTTATCCCTCAAGCTCACAGTTGACCTTCTCCCCGGAACTTCAGAAGAGGAGGCTCGTTTCTTGGAATTAATCCAACTGGATGAAACTCGTCGTGATGCCGCCTTGGCTAAAAAGGCACATAAGAAACGAGTCAAGGCGCAGTTTGACAAGAATGTCAAACCCCGTGTCTTCTCAGAAGGTGACATGGTCTTACTTTACGACCAGGAATTCGATAAATTGGGAGCAGATAAGTTCCAGTCTTTGTGGATGGGTCCCTATATTGTTAAGCATGTATTAGCAAAAGGAGCCTACGAGCTAGTAGATTACGATGGGATTCCACTGTCATAACCCTGAAACGAATTGTACCTTAAGCATTACTATTCTTGACTCAGCGTAGTAACCTCTTCATATGTTTTTGTTACATTTTTGTTTTCGTTAAGAGTAATCATTTTGGTTAGGTAATCCACTTTTGCATTTTGTTGCAGATGTCAAACCTATTGGAATCATTTGTTGGATACATTGACGGAGCAATTCGTAGTACGCAGAACCTATCTTCTGCAACTTGGGCCATATTTGATCCAAGCAGTGAGTTAGTGAGTTTCAGAGGGGTATATATTGGTCGATCGACGAACAACATCACTAAATACAATGTGTTGATAAAGCTCCTCTCTGATTCCATCGCGCATGGCATACGTCGACTTGTCGTTAGGCTAGACTCACAACTCGCCATTCTACAGCTTACCGACATCTATTCCGTTCGGAATCCAGCTATCTATTGTATGTTCCTAAGGGTCAAGATTTTGGAAAGCCAGTTTGATTCTATTCAATATCAACACATTTCCAGAAACTTAAACACATTAAATGATTCATTAGAAAATTATGTGTTAGATAGACATTTGCAACATTTGTAAAAGAAAAGCATGTCATCAATGTTTTCATCAGGATCATATGACTTAACCAAAATAAAGCTCCGAAATCAAAAATATATATAACTGTTTATAGTTTGTACATAGTGTTCTGTGTCCAGGACAAAATCGGTCATATGACCCAAAAACTCAAAATGCAAGGGGGCACCCTAGTCTAATGGTGCTGGTGGTAACAAGTCATCGCCTGTGCAATCATGCGTAAGGGCCTAGTCCATCGGCTCGACACGCCGGTGGTATGGCACTGTAATCTCAGAGGCAGCTCGTCGGTCCTCACATCCGGAATACCAAGGGTAAGACCCTCGATCTGATCCTACAACACTGCAAGAGTCTCGACTACATCCAGATCGTTAAGGATAGTCCTCCCTATAGCCTCTCCTGCTGGAACGACAACTGCTGCTCTCAGGCGCATTGCTGGTCGCACTGGTCCAATATCTGCATGAGCACATGAGTTTTGATTAGTCTTGATAAACTTTTAGAAAGCATAGGAACATTATAAAAGCAATAAACAGAGATATGGTCAGAGATTTTTACCTATGACACCCCACTGCTCGCCAACCGGCAGCACCAAATCCAGGTCACCCCGGAAATCCATCCCAGCATACGGACACTCGGCATAAACCATCTGCTGAAAGTTGAACCACTCGAAGAAGGCATCAGAGAAGGAAACCTACGATTGACCAGCATGTTTGGACATAAGGTCAACCCACCTCTGCATCCGTGGCTCAGTCGGTGGTGGCAGACTGAGTAAAATGTACTGTGACTGCATCAGTGGGATCTTCTCCAAGGCGAAAGTGGTCAGAATAGAACCATAGTCAAAGTTCTTGGATCTTCCATTTTTCACCTTGGTAAACTATTCTTTTATCACCAAAAGTACTGCATCACACCATTTGAATACATTTGGTTCGAGGCATTCCAAAGTGTATTGCATATAGGACCTGTTGGCCAAGTGAAGAGCTGCTCTACTAGCCAATCTAGCAAAGGTGAATAAAATAGTCCTCAAGGATTGGTCGGTGACATCTCGGATATTGATCTTGCCATCCTTGCTCGGCTGAGATCCTTCTCTACAGTATCGACGAATATAATCCCTCACGGATTTTCCCCCACGTGCGGAACCTGATAGTGAGAGAGGGGCACCACGCCTCGATAAACCGGTCAAGAAGTAGATTTCCTCAATAATCAAGGGGATGGATTTGCCTCTAATCTGGAACACTTGGTTGGTAGGATCCCATGCATTGAGGAAATATTGCAACAAGTTGATTTGTTGCCTCATGCTAGATATGCGGAAGAACTTGAACAAGCTGCAGTTCCGCAATGCAGTTACCATACCTGGATCATGTAAGGCAACCATGTCCACTTCTTCATGCTCGCGTTCGTGCCATGTAACAACCATTTTGCTTCGATGAATCTCTGAAAAACAAACAAGAGAAGAATTAGGATCCTGATTTGGCAAAAAATAGGCAAAATTTCTATGAATAATTAGTGCAAAAGTTTTCCTCCTTGCGCCCATCGCACCCCAGCTATGTACTAGGTTAGATGCATACTGACTCGCCAATGGTCAGCCTAGTATGCATCACACCTTTTGATGTATACTAGGTGCGATGGGGGCATAATGAATTGTTCAAACCCCAGAGGCTTAGAAAATCAGGAAAACATGCTCAGAATTCAAAAAGGAAAGAATGTAATTGAAGAGCTCAGGTTTAGCTTCTACCTGGTCCAGACGATGCCAAAAATCGTCCACAGAATCTCCCGGAATTAGCTGATGAAAGTCAAGGGGGAAAACACCTCCAGAACTCCAACAATCCCAAATTCAAATGAAATGGTAAAATCAAGGGTAAAAACTACTTTTAAGTTACTTTTCACGTAATTCAAGTAGGGTATTAATGTTTTAACTCATTTTTCAAGCATGTATTTTCATTACTAATCAGTTTGATGGAGCAATTGAACAGGTAGTATGATCGTCAAAATAACATAGTGTTAACGGTGAATCGAACATCAATGGCCATTATAACGAGCAGTTTTACGCGAAGTTCAAGCTCGTTAAAAAATAAACCTAGCAATGAGCATATGTTCCACCAATGTTTAAGCTCATTGAAAAATGAACCCACCTTTGGTAAATAACCATTGCGATCACATTATCATCAGCTTTTGAACCTTGGTCGTGTTCTTACCATCACCTCCACTCTTTTTTAGCCGATCATATGCCTCCATTTGATTTTTTACCCCTTTTGAGGAACAACTGCAACAGTGATCCTATTAGCCACCTTCTGTACACTGTCGTGATTGAAGAGTTCCAACCCTCACCTGGAACCAGCCGCTACCCAAAAACATCACTCGTTCCTCAAAAAACGAGTCTCCTTTAAGATCTTTTCATCTAATTTGTAAAATATGAAAATATTGCCGAGCAATTGGCCTCTCCAGCTTGTTAAAGCGATTGGAAGTGCTATCCCTCCTCTAGATTTAAACTTTTTGGACTTGAGGGATTATTACACAAAAAGATCGAGCACTTGTCTTGTTCGGCTCGTTAAAACTATCGAAAGTCATCCTTTTCGTATTATTTTACACTTTTTCAGACTTAAGGGATTACATTACAAAAAAGGAATATTGGAGTTTCCTTTCCGTCCCTTTTCAGACTCTCTAAAATTGAAAAAGGATCGAGTTATCTTTGTCGTTAAACTCGTTAAAACCAATAGCGACAAACTTGTCCATGAAGACAAGAGCGAGTTTCACTGTCGCTAGGCTCGTTAAAACATAGCGATGGGTTTGCCCGAAGGGCAAATTATAGAACAAGCATATGTTATCCTCCTCAACTTGACAAAATAAAGAGGTACTGGTCAGAAATGACTAGGGAAAAATTGGGAAGAAAACTTGAAGAAACTTTATTGGTAGCAAGTCGCTCTTGAACATGACACTTTCACTCCATCACCATGATTGAGTTGGGTCGGGTTATTCTGTTCACCGGTCATATTACCGTTGTTCCACTGTACCATCCATTTTTGGGGCTAACGCTACCAATCCATTTCAGTGTCACCGCTACATTCAAGAGAAGTCGCTTAGAGAATTCACCAACCCAGCTTGTGTCTCATCCACTATAATACCTTCACGCTTCATTCTTTCATGACCGCCACCCTAAACCCTGTATGATTTGATCATTTTCACCTCCACAAAATCATTTGCTCCGTTTCGTCTCGTAGATGTGGGATTCATTAAGGCCCTCCTATGACGGGTCACTTCTTGTTGACATCAGCTCATTATCCAAGAAGTTGACTTAGGAACAACCCTTTCAGTACTTTGAAGCTTGCATGCTTCAATGGCAAGTTTATCACTTCCAGCGATAGGTTTACATCGATGGCCTTCAACCGAAAGATTTTGCGTGGTGTTCGACATCGACTCATGTATTCACACCACATGAATTTTACTGCAGTACCTTGAGGGTCGTTATCATTATCGGTGATTCCTCTCATGCCTGTTAACAACTTACATCATTGGCTGGTAATCAGGCGATGTCTTTCCATGTTCGACGCCAGAACATCTTTTCACATGGATCAACTTGTACTTAGGGTAAAGGTTGAACGAGTTTTGAAGACCTCAGATCTAGTTTCATCCATCCAGGTTGCAATATATTCAAGAAAATAAAGACATCAAATGTACATCATTGCTGCATAGATAATCATCGAAGCCAAAGGATGATGGCTCTACCAGAATCATCAGTTTCCCACACAGATGGTTGTCTATCCTATTTACATGAAAATGAATTTATAAATCTGAGCATGGGAATGCCCGCCTCAGCTAGATCATGTTGGAAATAATACAGAGAGGGGGGGGGTTGAATCAGTATTATCAAATCAATAAAACTTTTTCATTTCCATATTCAGATTAATATACGCTACTTTAGTAAAGGAAAATTGTGTGTATACGCAACTGTCTGTGATGCAACAAGCATATATCCAGTAAACTTATAATTCAGTTAGTTGCTTGTTAATGAGTGCATCAGAACATTATTACCAGTAATCAGGAGCAATAAAGCACAACAAATCAACACACATAAGCAATACACATGGACACCAAGATGTAAGGTGGAAACCCAATGTGGGTGAAAACCACCTGCTGCAATTCGTCTCTATCTTCTTTTAATTAGAAACTTCCTTTTGACAATGTTTCTGTACTGGTGCAGTCTTATACCAGTATGCAGGCTGTTACCTGCAGAAGTCTACAACCTTCTCTCATTCTCCAGCTTCTCCTGGAAGGGAGCTACAAACCCCTTAGCTCTTGTAGTAGTTGAGGTACTAGTACGTAGGTGCTGACCTACAGAAGGCTACAACCTTCTCTTTTCTTCCAGGGACCACATTTCATAAATTTTCAGACTGGATCCATGAGTAACATCAATCAAACATCAAGTATATCTTCATCAACCAATCTCCTTTGTACAAACCAACCCTAAATCAACCAATCACTTCTCAGAATGTTGTAACTAGAAAACAGTAACAGTAACTAGACAACAATTCTGAACCCAGAACACTGCAACAATAAATAGAACTAGCTAAAACATATTTCATGAGATGTACGCTACTTCAATATGTAGAACCTGCGTGCATACGCTTCTAAATCAAGGCCAACCAGCGTATACGTTGTTTTAAGTTAGTGAACCAGCGTGTATACATGCCTCTGCTACACTGAACCTGCGTACAGATCTATAAAAGATAATTTTACCCTTTTCACTTATTCAGACATCAGTTATACCCAGAGTATCATATTTATAGGCCAAGTCATGCGCCAAATATAACAGATCAAAATTACACAAAGATACTTCTCTTCAAGCCTTAAGATCTTGACCCATCAATAGAACTTATCCTTCTCCTTGCGCTTAGGTTCCTCCTTGATTCAAATCTAGTTATGCACCATAACCCAATGACCAGTATTCTTGATCTTGCTCTTCATCAGATATTCAATGCTTAAGTCCATCCACTTGACAAATGATCTCCTTCCCCTTTTATAGTCTTAGGCCTTTCTCAAACCTTGGTCCAAAACCATAGAGATCCAATACTAGGGACCCAATACCTGGGTTCAACACTTTGGATGCAATACCAAGGACCAAAACCATAGGTTCAAAGATGTTGGACTAAATACCATGGACCAAACATAAGTTTTCCCACATGTACGTGTTTTTCTTTGCATGAAAGTGCATGCATACGTATACGCACCTTTTGATCAGTAAACCCGCATGTATACACGACTTTGTTACGAGGAACCTATGTATACCTCATTTTCTTTCATTCTAAGAGCCTGAACTGTGATCTACCATTTGAGTGAGTTTCCATCAAGGACAACACCTATGTCATATAGCCAAGCCTGTGTCATAATGCCAACAATCTCCCCCTTTGGACTTGATGGCAACCCCAAGTCACTCAAAGTCATTCTCCCCCTTTGACATCAAAGGCAAAGGGTTATGCTCCCCCTGAGTACATGCTGAATTCTCTGCTCTGCTGTGCTATCTAAGCTCCCCCTGACTGTAAGCAAGGTCTGCAAGAAGATGTTCTACAAGAAGATACATGACTTTATACAGTATAAATGACCTTCCTACCACCAAAGACTCATACATACATCCATCTCCCAACCAAGTGGGGATTGACTCATCTACCCAACCAAATGGGGATACACCAAGAATTTACACATGATAAAACAAGAACATTATTCCATCCCAGGCATAGTGGGGAAACCAAGATAGGCCGTTACATGACCTTAATAAGAAAAGAAATGCATGACATAGAGACGAAATATCTACAGCAAGACTATGATTGTTATCAACAACTATCATCAGCAACATCTATCAATCATCATTTAGATCAGCAACCATGTTCTCCCTCTGCACCTGTTCCACCTAACATCAAAACAAATGTGAATTTGAACCAAGATCTTCTAACATAATGCCAAAAATGCATTATTAGAAGAATATATGCTCCCCCTGAACCTGTGCTAGATGGTCTCTGTTAGACCCATATCAAACTCTTTTCATCCTGAGCCTGGCCCACTATTTGTCTTTTAAACCAACATATATGCGATTGTATCTTCATAAACCGGTGTATGTATGTGGATCCTCCTCATGAAACTTGCATACAACCACTTTTCTTTGAACCAGACAAGATTCAACAGCAAGTTGATGCATCAACTATGCCCAGCTTCTGTCTGAGGTATTCAAATGTCTCCCTGGGCAGTGGTTTGGTGAGTATATCATCAACTTGTTTCTTAGAGGGAAGATACTCCAATTTGATCTTTTGTTCAAGCACTTGTTCCCGGAGAAAATGATACTTGATAGTTATGTGCTTAGTCTTTGAATGCATGACACGATTCTTTGAAATATTGATTGCACTTGTATTATCACAAAAAATGGAGATAGGTGGAGTGCAAGTGATTTGAAGATCTTGCAATATTTGTATCATCCAAAGGAGTGTGTGCAGCAAGATGCAGCAGCCACATATTCTGCTTCAGCTGTAGATAATGCAATTGAACTTTGTTTCTTGCTGAACCAAGATACTAATCTCGAACCCATAAAGAATGCACCACCACTAGTGCTTTTTCTGTCATCCATGCGTCCTGCCCAATCTACATCAGTATATGCATGAAGTGTGAGATTTGTATCTCTAGGATACCATAAGCCATAGTTTTGAGTTCCTTGAAGATATTTGAAAATTCTCTTAACTGCCTGAAGATGAGTTTCCTTTGGGTTTTCCTGAAACCTTCCAACTATTACTACTGCATGCATAATGTCTGGTCGGGTACTTGTTAGATAGAGCAGACTACCAATCATGGATCTATAGGTTGGTTGATGTACTGCTGCTGATTCATCATTTGCATTGAGGCTGCATCCTGTTGCCATAGGGGTACATACTGGTTTCGAATCCTCCATCCCATATTTTTTCAAGATCTGCTTGAGATACTTGGTTTGTGATAGAAAAATACTGTCTTTGTTTTGTTGGACTTGTAAACCAAGAAAATATGTGAGCTCACCAAGTAGGGACATTTCAAATTATTTTTGCATCAGCAAGGAAAAGTTTTGACTCATGTCTTCTTCATTGCTACCAAAGATGATATCATCAACATACACAACAAGTATTAGCAACTTATCATTGTCAATTTTTATATATAGATTGCTATCTGTTGATCCTTTTCTAAAACCTTGTTGATGGAGGTACTTATCCAACTGATAATACCAAGCCCTTGGAGCCTGTTTAAGGCCATAGAGAGCCTTTTTGAGTCTGCATACAAGTTTTGGATCATTTCCAAGGATAAACCCATCTGGTTGCTCAATATACACTTCTTCATCCAAGTCTCCATTCAGAAAGGCAGATTTTATGTCCATTTGAAATACTTTGAACTTCTGAAACCTAGAAAGAGCAAGGAACATTCTTATGGCCTCAAGTCTAGCAACTGGTGCAAAAGTTTCTTTAAAGTCTATGCCTTCTTGTTGAGCATACCCTTTACAAACAAGTCTAGCCTTGTTTGTAATAACATCTCCATTTTCATTCAGCTTGTTTTTGAATATCCATTTTGTTCCTATGATGTTCTTATCTTTTGGTCTAGGTACCAAGTCCCAAGTGTTGTTCTTTTCAATATGCTCAAGTTCTTCCTCCATGGCCTTGACCCAGCATTCATATTTGCATGCCTCTCTTACATTTTGTGGTTCAGTGGAGGAGAGCAATGCTAGATAGCTTGAAGCTTCTGAAATGGTTCTCCTTGTTTGTACACCTACCTCTTTCTGCCCCAAATTTGAGTTCTGGCCATGATTCTTCTAACGTACCCTGGATGGAGTCTTTTCTTCTTATCCTTATCTATTCTTCTGATGGCCCTCATGGGTTTCTTCTTCATCATGATACTGATTTGATGTTGAAGGATAGTCCTCATCATCTTCGAAATCTTCAGATTACTTATCCTAGGGGTGGTTTCCTTCTTCATCAACCACTACATCAATATTTTCAACAATTTTTCCAAGTCTTTTACTATACCACTATTATGGCTTTGGCTGGCTGGGGAGAAGTACAACCAAGGAGAATGCCTTCATCTGCTCTAGGTTCAAACTGTGCCAAGGTTTTCATTAGTCTTTTGACTGTAGCATTTGCTTCCAAAAATTTTGAAGTATTTTACCGTGGGAGTCTTACCATACCAAAGTTCATGAGGAGTCTGAGTGCTGTTTACCCGGACGTTTGTGTTGTTGAGAATAGTAACTGCAGCAAATGCGGCTTCACCCCAGAAGGTTGCAGGAGTTCCAAACTCATCAAGCATAGCACGAGCCATTTGTTGAACCCTTCTGTTCATCCTTTCCACTACTTCATTTTGCTGAGTCGTCCTTGCAGTAGAGAATTCCCTTCTTATTCCATGTTCTTCATAAAAATTGAAAAATTCATCTGAGGTAAATTCCCCTCCTCGATCTCTGCGATCTGATTCGTTTTCAACCAAGGCTTTGAATGCTTTGAACTTATCAAAAGCTTCATCTTTATGCTTCATAAGTGCTATCCAAGACATCCTAGAAAAGTCATCAATGAACAATATAAAATATTCTTCTCCTAGAGGTGACCTTTTCCTAGAGGGACCACATACATCAGTATGGACAAGTTCAAGTGGTTTGCTAGCTGATCCTTCTTTCTCAAGGAAATTAGTTATGGTTTGCTTACCAAACTAACGTGATTTTCATATTGTATTGTCTGGAATTCTGATGTTAGGGAGATCACGAACCGCCTGATATTTACATGCTTTCCTTATTTGAGAGAAGCTCAGATGCCACAATCTTCTGTGCCATAACCAATGTTCATCATTCTTGCTTAGATAGCATTGTTGTTGTACTCCCTTGAGTATGTATAAATTATTTGGAGTTCTTATGCCTTTGATCACTGTTTCTCCTGTATCAAGCTCACAAACAATGCATCCATTTGATTGAAATATTACTTCATTTCCTTGATCACACATTTGACTGACACTTAATAAATTATGCTTTAAGCCATCAACATACATAACATTTCTAGCCTTGACCTTTTCTTTCAAAAGAACATAACCTTTACCTTTTATGAGTGCAGGGGTGTCATTTCCAAATGAGACCTTCTTTTCCTTTTCTAAGGCACTATATGACTGAAGTTTATCTTTATCACCTGTCATATGTTTTGAGCATCCAATATTGATGTACCACCGATTTTCCTGTCCTTCTGCATATAAGGCTATCCCACACCTTTTTGGTTGCAATTCTTTCTTTTTCCATGTTTTGGGACTCAATGAAACTTTCTCCTTTTGAGTTGTTTGTCGAAACATGCTCCTGCATTCAGAATCTTCATGACCAAAGTTGTTACAAATAGTACATTCTACTTCATTCTCAAGAGCAGAAAAGTTTTTGCAGGTCCTTTTCATGATCCCAGTCATACTCCTTTGTTTTTAATCTTCTCTAGTCATGATTGTCTTGTAGGCAACACATTGAGCTGCTTTGTGACCAAAGTTATGACAAGAGAAACATTGGCCATTGAAAAAACTCCTCCGATTATCAAATCTACCAACCAAATGATTGTAGTTTCTATCCATTCTTGAGGAAAATTGAGAATGATTTACCTGTGGTTGGTTGTAGCTTATGTTGATCCTTGAAGTAGATTGCCCCCGATTTACCTGGTAGTCTTTGTTCATTCTTGAGGTAAATTTTCCCTGACTAACATGGTGATCTGCATTATGCTTTTGTTGAGGATTGTCAACCTGTTCACTTCTCCTTGCAGCTTCAAGATAACTTTTGGAAGTAGATGGCTTCTGTG
This sequence comes from Pinus taeda, assembly GCA_000404065.3. NCBI lineage: Eukaryota > Viridiplantae > Streptophyta > Pinopsida > Pinales > Pinaceae > Pinus > Pinus taeda. The sequence goes on from APFE031186460.1 coordinate 62,079, forward strand.
CTTGAGATGTTTCTTTGGTATACCCAAGACCTGTCTTGATTAGAGGAGAACACTGCACTTTGATAATCTCATCTAAAGTTTCAGATCATTTAGCAAATCTAAGATTAAGAGCTTTCATTTTCTCAATGTCCTTTCTAAGCCCCACAATTTCACATTCTAACTTTTCATTGTGTTTCTCCATTTCAGAAAATTGGGAAGTCAGAGTATCTATAATCATGTTTTTCTCTTCTAAGTAAATTTTGAGTTTAGAAATTTCTTCATAAAGACTTTCTTCATTTATAGCATCCAAGAAATCATCATCTTCAAAAGCCATCAAAAGTCTCTAATCATTACCTTGTTCATCCTCATCGCTATTTGAAATTCCATCACTGTCTTCATGTGTGTAATAACTTTTCTTACTTAAATTCTATTTTCTGTTCCATCTGACTGGTTCCTTACCTTTGTCAAGCTTATCTTTATGAGGACACTTGGAAGCATAGTGACCGACTCTTCCACAAGAAAAACATTTGAAAGGGAGCTTACCTCTGAATCTTCCAGAACCCCGTTGAAGGTTCTTGACAAAATTTGACTCTTCCTCTTCTTCCGACATATGTCTTGAGTCATTGTAATCTCCTTTTCCTGAGGCTTTGAATGTAACTTCTCTCCTGTCTGATGGTCCACATTTTCTCATTTGGTAAGCAGTTAGGATTTTGTGCAGCTGTGACATGGTAAGGCTATGTAGATTCTGCTTTTCTTCTATGGCAGAAACTTTTCAATCAAACTTAGGAGACAAAGATCTTAGAACCTTTTCAACCAAAACAACTTCTTTTATTTCTTCACCCAAGTTTTTCATACAATTAACAATCTCATCTA
>APFE031186460.1:83932-94274 GCA_000404065.3 Pinus taeda
TTTTTGTTTAATGAATGGAAATTTTATGGTGGTGAAATACTCTGTCCTGTGTAATTAATTTTAAAAAAGACTTCTCTGTGTAAAAGATCTTGGAGCAAAGGAAACAGAGCATTGCCTCTGTGATTTTTATTTTGTGGTTTTGGTATTTTCCCACCCCAAACAGAAGCAAAAATACCCAACATTTTTTGCTGACCAAGGAAAGATTCTTCGCAAACCCCAGGGTTTCGATCCGAGGAGGTCTTTTCAATTATTTGGGCTTCAAACAAGTTTCTTCAATTCCATTGGAGCGTGTTTGTTTAAGGCAGGATTGATCCCATCTATTATCTGTGCAAATAGTAGAAGAAATATGGCAAGCTCTCTTGTGGAGAGGGCCACGAGCAATATGTTGATTGGCCCGAACTGGGCGATGAACATTGAAATCTGTGATATCGTTAATAGCGATCCAGGGTACGCTACTTATCTTTGTCTCTTCAGCTCAATAATTCAATTCAAATCTGAATTTTACTCTCTCGGAATGTTTAATGCATCAATAAAGCTGACCCTCACCACGTCGGTTCCTCTTTTCTAATTTAAAATTTTGAAATCTATGCTTTAATCATTTATGCGTTCTGTTAACATAAGCACGCAATATTGTTTCCGCTTGATCTTATGGATGTTATGAAGGAATGAAAGATCCACAGGGCACCCTAATTTCATCTTTCCAGGTGAAATGTTCATTCTCATTTGTTGTCTTTCTACCTACTCCTTTGACACCCATACCCTTCTCCTTTAAGTCCTTTGTATCCTACATCAATTGCAAATCAAATTAACTAGAAAAGATAGTAATAGAAAATCCTTCATCATCTAAATCAATTTATGGGGAGTTGCCATAATTTCAGTACCTTTGGGCACTTGGACATCTCAATAACTTTCTCTCCCAGTGATACCACTGCAAGTATAAGAAACCCTTGTGGTTTGTCCAAGCCATGGAATCCATATTGTGCTGTTTTTGCAGTAGCATCTCCGAAGTATATGCCTCTACCAAACTGCACCCCAAATAAATATGTAGAAGCTCCTCCATATATATGTTACTTAAAATGCTTTGTCATGCATAATTAATAAGAAAATTACAAACCATGTATCTAGGTGCAGGGGCAGAAACTATTGCAGGGAGCAAGTCGTTCTTCAAATGTCTTAGAAGGTTGCATGTCCTGGCTCCTGCAAAATATCATGCTAATATTATGATCATAGTCTAGTGTTATCACATTTTCACTCGCAAGGAAATCCAGAGAGGTTCCTTACTTTGGTGGGATGAGATCTAATAAGATCCTTTATAAACCTGGAACTGTGACATTGCATATTCAATGTATATAAAATTAAGAGGAAAGAATGAGCATACCACACCACAGCAGGACCTTATTGGGTAACTTTGCAACTTCCTTGTAGGTAGGTCTGAAACCTTGAAGAGCGTAGATATTATGCACATTAACGCGAAAAGGTTGTGCAAGAAAATTTAATCTACAGGCTTATCATCTAATCGAGAGCAAAATCTCAATGCAGTGAGCAAACAAAAAATACAGCTAGAAGCAGAATTTGGTACAGGGCATAATGGATGAAATCACCTCATTTTTTATTTTGATTGGCTTGTAAGTCTTCTGCAAGTATTTCAGGATCATAATAGAATTATCAGATCATAAGCTTCCTTGTGCATAGAGTATAAAATACCCAGTTGTTCATAGCATGGAGATCAAATATAAACATAGCCTATGATTTTGGTTTTTGGATGGTCCTGATTGGGCAGATTTTGTTTTAGTACTAATCTTTTCAGTTGTTCATAGCATGGAGATCAAAATGCTCCCTTCAAAGACATTTTCTTATCAAGCATTCAGTTCTGTTTTAACTCAGAGCCTTTCTGCAATTGTTCATTCTTTGATCTATGTACACAATTTCAACCTCAAACGCGATTTTCTTATCAACCATTTAGTTCAATGTTACCTAAGATCCATTCTAGAACTCTTCATTCATGGGAAAATTCTCAGAGTCAGTGTACCCTTTACCCTGCACACAATTTCTGCCTCAAATGCCTCATGACTACCCTGTATGTTATTTTATTTATTTATTTCAGAAGCGAATGTAAGGACATTTAGAATAAATCCAATTTATAATTTAATTGTATTAAGGAATCCCATTATTTATGCATTTTGCAAATTGTAAAAGGGTTGCAGTTACAAGCGGGTTTCTTAACCCCGGCAGGGACTACCACTACGACAATGGCTCCCTTTTTTACATAATGAAAATGTAAATAATGAAAGCGTTTCATGAGATAGTGCTAGAAAATAGAGAGATCATAGTAGTTATCATCATCAAATGCATTTGCCTTATTCATTCATTTTTTGTTTTTGAATAATTCGAACTTACAGTCATTGTCATAACTTTGAAATTCACCACCATAAGTTTAATCATCAAGTGGTCGAGTCAAAGCATGAAGGAGTGTCAAGTTAATGGGAGCCATGATCATTGCGCAACTGCTGCGCAGGTGGGTATCAACATTTTGGGAGGTTTGCAAGAGTTGGAGAGTATACTTAAAGATTTATACACCATCACACATCCATTTCAAGCCTACCCATTTGATCCATTTTGTCGGAGGTGTGCAACCATACAAAGCATGGAGTGCTACTTGACATTTTACTGCCTAGTTGTTGCACGAATACTACGTTTTAGTCATCCTTTTGCGAAACAATTTATGATCCCATGGAGGTGAATTTTGCAAACTAAAAGAGGTTTTTCTCAACAACGTGAGAAATAACAACAACCTCTTCCATTTTTTTCACAGGTGTCATGGATCGAGAGATTCGAATGCATATTCAAAGCATAGTTTTTAGACTGTATAAATTTCCTATTTTAGCCATTATTTCGCATAGGATTTACTGAGAATCTGGGGAAGAATTTGAAGAAACAAAGAGAGGTTTTTCTTCAAAACAAACTCATATACAAACAGTATCTCATATTTTACACAGGTGATACCGTTTGGGAGTTGCAGGTGTTACATGGAGACCAATGTTTACAATATCTTGTTGCCAAAATTATGAAGTTTTTTGAAAATTGAATTGTCAATTCAAATTTTTGAAAGGTTTGAGACATGAGATGGGTCCTACTCCAACTCAAAAAAATTCTCCCTTGCTATTGTGATGCTAACAACAAAGATAAAATGAATGGATAGACCATTAACTCGGAGATAAGATAAAGCACTTTATTTTTTTTTAAGGATAAAAACTGTAGTTTTTATCTTAGCTTTGTTTAGTTTTTCTTGTTCAAAAAAACATGAGGTTGCTAAGTTAGTTTGATTTGACCCACCTCATGGATCAAACATTCATTGTATCTAGTCATGGGATATTTACGGATGTAAGGCTATTTAATGCCAAATTATACAAGCTATAAGGGGTTGGATTGTGTGGTGAGCTTGTTTTGATATACTTGTGTACACTGTGATTTATCCTTTAAGAAATAAAATGCTTCATCCAGAGTTTTTCCAATGACTACTTCAAGATTATTGCAGTATATGTTTTTAATTTGTTCATTTCCAGTGTATTTTTCACCCTATATATTTTTCCTCACTTCTTCTTAAAGGTATAATTATAACAACCTTGCTAGAATTCATTATATATGCTCTAGTTTAGCTGTAACTAAATGTTTCAAACGTAAATGAAATGTGTTATGCCTTTATCTTTTGTAATTCTTCTTAATACTCAATCATTTGAGATGTAGTAACAAAAATTTGATCTGTTCTGTCACATGTGGATGAGTGTTGTTCTATTTTTATTTCCCACTATACTACAATTGTTTCCTATTCGAAAAATGTGCTAGACAAGACTCTGTGTTTTTTATTGTTTGGTTATGTTGAGCTATTAACTTTCGTGATCACATGCATCCATATTCCAGAACCTTTCACCAAGTTCCAATAAACTTTTAAAATCCTTTTTAGATCTGGTCTCTGTAAAATTGTGTGTTTTAGAGTCTCTAATATTTAGATTTTTCGAGTGAGGGAGCCCCCTTCTGCTAGAAAAGAGAAGTTTCTAGCCAAAAGCAGTTTGTGGTTATCTATGTGGCCCTTTCCTCAACCTAAAGGGATTTGCGGAGTGCTAACATAGTGGCGCCATTGTCGGGGAGCGAACTATTTCATATTTCCCACGAAATATTTTCAAAGTTTCAGATTTGGCTATTGATGGTGGACAGCAGTGAGACATATAAGGAAGGTTGAACCTTTCACTTGGCTGCTTCAATCAAGCAGAACCCAGATTTTTGAGTTTCACTAGTGTCTCCATGTTTTCAAGATGAATTCATCTGTGAGGTATGAGCCTATGAATTGTGCTCATATACCTGGTTTTCCAAATCATATGCCTTGTATAGATTGGAAATTATATTTGCCAAAGTTGAAAGATGAGAAGGGTGATGATGTTGCTTTACATCTTATCAAATTTCATATGCATTCACGAAAGCTTAAAGTTTAATGGCATGAAGATTGTCACATTAAGATGTTCATGGCTACTCTGGAAGGAAACGCAAGGTCATGGTACGAACAATTATGAGCTGCTAGTTTATGCTCTTTAAAGCATTTTTATACAGTATTCATTGAAACTTTTAAAAAATCTTATCCATCCTTATTACTGGTTCAAAATTGCTGTGGAAGTTTTGAGAGTTTCATCGAAAATTTGGAAATCTTGTATGAGGATAATGAGTTCATGGATGAGGAAATTTTAGAGACCCTTTATGAAAATCCTTTTCATCACGAAGAAGAAATGGTAACTTCTCTCTTGCCTGAAAATGAATTACATCAACATCATGATGTAGAAAGTTATGATTTGTATTTTGAATTTGAAGGAAATATGAAGCAGTCTTGTAAGTTTTTAAGTGATCAGGAGGAAGAACTAGTAGAGTTTAGCAGCCTTGATACACAAGAGCATTTCCAACAAACAATGTTTTCTTCTGTGACTGAAGACCAATCATATTTGCATGATGAAATCCATGTTACATCTCATGATTATAATGATGATTTGCAGCAAGATTTTCAGCTTTCATGTGACCAAAACAGGGATGAAGACAGTGTTTCGAATTTGCCTTCATGTCATTCCTCTACTGAATTTTTCTCTGATGAAAAGTTGTACGAAAATCAAATTTCTGAAATTGTTTGCATGGAAAATTTAGGTAGTGAATTAGTCCTTGTTGGTAGCTTCATACATATGCAGGAGGATCATGTGCAAGAACTTGTTTCTCTTCACTCCTTTGAAAGTCAAAATGAATTGTCTATTGATATTTTTGAGGATGGTCTTAAAGTTGGCTACATAGAACATGGACAACCAATAGTTATAGATGGAGCTTCCATTTTTGCTTGTGTTCATCAACAAGAAGGACATATTCATGATTGCTGGGATTCTTTTGCATTTATGTTGCAAAAATAAGAGAATGAGCAATGTGAAATATTCTTGGAATTAATTAGTGGATTTAACTTCTCAAAATGGAGAAACTTTAAATTTGGGTTCAAATTTCACGTTGTTGAATCATCTCTCGGATTTTTCTTTCCATCTGAATAGAATGAGAGCAGAAAGAAGCCATGTAGCCATTTTTTGATTGGCTACATTGGTGGGATCAGTTCACATGAGTGCATATATATCTTTAGCAGGTACGGGCACTTATCATTGGAATTTGAAGCTCGAGGAGAAGGCCCTAAGATTCCAACGATCTACTGCCATAAGTAAGTTCAATGAGTCAATAGTTAAGTTTTTAGTTTGTTAGTCATATTTTTTGTTTTTAATGTTTGACTCCATTTCCCAATGATTTGAATAGGCTAATAGTCTACGGTTTTTGTTCTTGGCACCTCACTAGGAGGATGCCATTCCCATTGGAGCCAATGTTAGGGTTAGTAATTTTCATTGTCAAATCTATTTGCCTTGTTCATTTGTTTTCGGTTTCTGAATACGTCGAACTTATAGTCATTGCCATTGTCATAAGTTAGAAATTAATTGTTGGCATCGCCATGAGTTTAGTCCTCAATCGGTTTAGTCAAAGCATGAAGGAGTGTTAAGTTAATGGGAGTCATGATCACTGTGCAACCATTGTGCAGGTGGGTATAGCCGATTTAGGAGGTTTGTAAGAGTTAGAGAGAATACTTAAAGATTTCTACACCATCACACATCCATTTCAAGACTAACCATTTGATCCATTTTTTCAAAGGAGGTGTGAAGCCATATAGAGCATGGAGTGTTACTCAGACTTTTCGATGCCCAATGCTGCACAAATATTCTGTTTTAGTCATCCTTTTGCAGAACAGTTTATGATTCCATGGAGGCAAATTTTGAGAAAATGAAAGAGTTTTTTCTCAAGGATGCGACAAGTAAAAATTACCTCCCCCATTTTTTGCACATGTGTCATGGATTTGGAGTTTGAATGTATATTCAAAGCATAGTTTTCGGACTGTGGAAATTGCCTATTTTAGTCATTGTTTTGCAGAGGATTTTGTGAGAAGATGAGGAAGAATTTGAAGAAACTGAGATGGATTTCTCTTCGAAACAAACTCATATACAAAGGCCTATCTCATATTTTACGCAATAGCTACCATTTGGGAGATACAGGTGTTACTTGGAGACCAAATTTTACAATGTTTTGCTACCAGAATTATGAAGTTTTTTGAAATTCCATTTGTAAATTTGAATTTTTCAAAGGTTTGAGACATCAGATGGGTCATACTCCAACTCAAATAATTTTGACCTTGTTATTTTGATGCTAGAAATAAACATAAAATGAATGTATAGGCCATTATCTAGGAGATAGGATAAAGTACTTTGTGTTTTTTTTAAATGATAAAAACTACAGTTTTTATGTTATCTTTGTTTAGTTTTTCTTGGTAAAAAAACACGACCTTGCTAAGTTAGTTTGATTTGACCCACCTCATGGATTAGACATTCATTGTATTTTGCCATGTGATTTTTGAGGATGTAAGGCTATTTAATGCCAAATGATACAAGCTAGAAGGGGTTGGATTGTGTGGTGAACTGGTTTTGATATACTTGTGTACACTGTGATTTACCTTCTCATAAATAAAATGCTTCATCCAGAGTTTTTCCAATGACTACTAAGAGATTCTTACAGTATATTTTTAGAATTTGTTCAGTTCTAGTATATTTTTCACCCTATATATTTTTCCTTAGTTCTCCTTAAAGCTATAATTGTAACAACCTTGTTAGAATTCATTATATATGCTCTAGTTTAGCTGTAACTAAATGTTTCAAACAAAAATGAAATGTGTTGCCTTTATCTTTTGTATTTCTTCTTAACACTCAATCATTTGAGATGCAGTAACATAAATTCTATCTGTTATGTCTAATGTGGATGAGTGTTGTTCTATGTTTATTTCTCACTGTATTACAATTATTTCCTATTCGAAAAATGTGCTAGACATGCCTCTGTGTTTGTTATTGGTTCGTTATGATGAGCTATTATTTTTTGTGATCACATGCTTCCATATTATAGAACCTTTCACCAAGTTCCAATAAAATTTTAAAATCATTTTCACATCCGGTCTCTGTAAAATTGTGTGTTTTAGAGTCTCTAATCTTTAGGTTTTCCGAGTGAGGGAGGCCCCTCCGGCGAGAAAAGACCAGTTTTTAGGCAAAAGCGGTTTGTGGTTACCTTTGTGGCCCTTTCTTCAGCCTAAAGGGATTTACAGAGTGCTAACTCAGAAACTCATCAAATTTCAACTTTGCTATTGTGATGCTAGAAATAAAGATAAAATGAATGGATAAGCCATTAGATAGGATATTGGTTAAAGTACTTTGTGTTTTTTAAGGATAAAATCTACAATTTTTATGTTTTCTTTGTTTAGTTTTTCTTGTTCAAAAAAACATGATGTTTATAGGTTAGCTTGATTCAACCGACCTCATAGATCATATATTCATTGTATCTAGTCATGGGATTCTTGAGGAAGGGGACTATTTAATGCCAAATGATACAAGCTAGAAGGGGTTGGATTATGTGCTGAAATGGTTTTGATATACTTGTGTACATTGTTATTTATCTTTTTAGAAATAAAATGATTCATCCTGAGTTTTTCCAATGATTACTTAGGCATTCTTGCAGTATATGTTTTGAATTTGTTCATTTCTAGTGTATTTGTCACCCTATATATTTTTCCACAGTTCTTCTTAAAGGTATAATTGTAACAGCCTTGCCATAATTCATTATATATGCTCTAGTTTAGTTGTAACTAAATGTTTCAAATGTAAATGAAATGTGTTATGCCTTTATCTTCTGTATTTCTTCTTAATACTCAATCATTTTAGATGTAGTAACAAAAGTTTGATATGTTCTGTCACATGTGGATGAGTGTTGTTCTATTTTTATTTCCCATTGTACTACAATTGTTTCCTATTTGAAAAATGTGCTAGACATGCATCTGTGTTTGTTATTGGTTGGTTATGATGAGCTATTAACTTCCGTGATCACATGCATCCATATTCCAGAACCTTTCACCAAGTTCCAGTAAAATTTTAAAATCCTTTTTAGATCTGGTCTCTGTAAAATTATGTTTTTTAGAGTCTCTAATATTTAGGTTTTTTGAGTGAGGGAACCCCCTTCGACTAGAAAAGAGAAGTTTCTAGCCAAAAGAGGTTTGTGGTTACCTCTGTGGCCCTTTCCTCAACCTAAAGGGATTTACAGAGTGCTAAAATAGTGGCATCATTTCTTGGGAGCGAACGATTTCATATTCCTCGGGAAAGATCTTCAAAATTTTAGATTTGGCTATTGATGGTGGAAAACAGTCAGACATAGGAAGGTCGAACCTTTCACTTGGCAGCTTCAATCAAGCAGAACCAAATTTTTCGAGTTTCACTAATGTCTCCATGTCTTAAAGATGAATTCAACTGTGATGTATGCGCCTATAAATCATGCTCATATACCTGTTTTTCCAAATCGCATGCTTTGTATAGATTGACAATCATATTTTCCAAAGTTCAAAGATGAGAAGGGTGATGAGGTTCCTTTACATCTTATCAAATTTCATATGCATTCAAGAAGACTTAAAGTTGAATGGCACGAAGATTGTCTCAAGAAGATGTTTATGGCTACTCTAGAAGGAAAGGCAAGGTCATGGTATGAATAATTACCAGATGCTAGTTTATGTTCTTTAAATAATTTTCATATTGTATTCTCTGAAAAATTTAAAGAATCGTATCCATCCTTATTGCTGGTTCAAAATTGTTGTGAACATTTCGAGAGTTTCATAAAAAAAATTGAAAAGCTTGTATGAGGATAATGTGTTCATGGATGAGGAAATTTTAGAGGCCCTTCATGAGAACCCTTTTCATCACCAAGAAGAATTCCTAACTTCTCTCTTTCCTGAAAATGAACTAGATCAACATTATAATGTAGAAAGTGATGATTTGTCTTATGAATTTGAAGGAAATTTGCAGTGGTCTTTTAATTTTCTAAGTGATCAGGAGGAAGAAGTAGTAGAGTTTAGCAGCCTTGATACACAAGAACATTTCCAACAAACAATGTTTTCTTTCATGTCTGAAGACCAGTCATATTTGCATGATGAAATCCATGTTATATCTCAGGATTTTAATTATGATTTGCGGCAATATTTTCAGCTTTCATGTGACCAAAACAGGGATGAAGACAATGTTTCAAATTTCCTTTCATGTGATTCCTCTGCTGAATTTTTCTCTCATAAAAAAGTCTATGAAAATAAGATTTTTGAAATTGTTTGAATGGAAAATTTAGGCAGTGAATTATTCCTTGTTGGTAGCTTCTTACTTATGTAGGAGGATCATGTGCAAGAACCTATTTCTCTTAACTCATTTGAAATTCAAAATGAACCGTTTGGTGATATTTTTTAGGATGATCTTAAAGTTGACTACATAGAACAAGGACAACCAACAATTATAGATGGAGCTCCCATTTTTCCTTGTGTTCATCAACAAGAAGGACATATTCATGATTTTTTGAATTGTTAGATTTCAGGCTTCTGTGGAAGTTTTTTACAGTGGTATGATCCGGATTGTCCACAGTCTTTTGTTCATTGAGTCGACGTTTCGAACCCCAAAGGGGGTCCATCATCATGACAAATCAGAAAGATAGAAAATGAATGAAAGATTGTTGAGAGAAGAAGACATGAACATGGATATAAATACACCAAGAACCCTAATTTTTATAAGGGCCGACACTTGAAATTTAATTAATTATTTAATTATTTCAATTTATCTAATCATTGATTATTTTAGTTTATTTAACTAATTAATATGAATTTGAATTATTATTTTTATTTAATATAATTTTAATGAATTAATTAATCTAAATTTTTAATTAATAT
>APFE031186460.1:95330-120414 GCA_000404065.3 Pinus taeda
AAATACATAGGAATTATACAAAGCCTTAGCTCTCATAGCTAGCCAGCTCTCAGTACAATCCTCATAGATGCTCACAGGAAATCCTGGCTTCTCACAAGCCTTCCTCTCTGCCCTCCAAGCTCCTATTTCCTTATGATGTTCCTCTGGGATGGTCTTCTCTAACCAAGTGGAAAACTTATCTGACACACTGATCTCACACCCTCTCAGAACCGCACAATCCTCCAAGGAACCTTTTCTTAACTTCATGCATTAGTTTCCTTTATAGGAAAACACATGCAATTGATAGTACATTGTCCTTGACATTTATCTCAACTGGGTCTTTCTCAGAATAGACATGCATGAGTTTCTAATGAGGGAATATTCAGTTATTTGGAATACACTGTTTGAGTGCATGCATGCATCAACTGACGGATAACTCACAATTAGTTCCTCAAACATTTTGGAACTAATTTAACTGGACTTAACTCAATAAAATAAGCTAACTAATTATAACTCAATCTTATCTCCTTAATTAAGGGATAATCTCCTGAATTTAAGGGATAACTCTTGCATGACTTCAAAAATACTTTTAACTTGAATTTCTCCAACTAATTAATCCATAATGAATTAATTAATTATTTCCAAGTAACTGGTGAGACTAAATTCGATTTTAATTCACAATTTTAATTCAAGGAAAAATTAAAATTGGAATTTCTGGATTCTATTTTTATCATTTCTTGTTGCTATTTTTAACACTCCCTCTCAACAAGAAAGGAATTCAACTCGATCCTGATTGTGAACCTTTGGAATGTTATGCATGCAACACTTCTCTCTAGTTTTGTTGCTTCAACAACTCTAGAAAAAAAAAAACATCGAACCTGAATTAGTATGATGCATCTGTCATGAAAGTCTCTAACTGTTATTGCCTCTGTCAACGGAAAAATTGTGCTTCTGCTGACTCTGCCTTTCTGCACTGTTACCAATCCTTCTCTGCACTGTTCAGTATCTAACTTCTCTAGCCTCTCTCACTTTGATCTTTGACTACATCAATCCCACTGATTCCTCCCGCTACTATGTACTTTGGGCTCCCGTAGCAAGGTATGATCCATGAGATAAAACCTCTCAATGGACCCTGCCCAATTTCATCCTTCTTGGGACTATCACTTCACATCGCCCCACCTCACAGCTGGAGGTATGGCTGCATGTGATCCCTCTACCCACTTGGCTCAAAAATTCCCCCTACTAGAGGTATTTGCATGAGTGGATGTCTTCACTCGGTCTCCTCTCCGCTTCTCCAATTGTGGCTCCTCCATAATTGTCTGAGACTTCTTTTGGGGCTGAATGTTGAGAGGTAATTTACTCTCCCTCTCAACCACTAAGTCTATAACATTTTCCTTTCTCATCAAGGCTTTGCATAGATCTTGAACCTCAAGAGCATACAGGTTCTTAACTCGTGAACCGATCTGTGTCAACTGTCTCGTGGTGATGTGTCTGAGGAAAACCTTTCCCTTACTGAAGACAACATTGTAGCCTTTGTCCTCCAACATCATGACCGATACCAAGTTCTTCTTTAGTCCAGGCACATACTTCACATCTGTCAAGGTGATAGGAGCTCAATGATCACTCTGAAAAGAAACCGTGCCCACTCCTGAAACACTATACCTTTCGTTGTCACCCATCTCTATGCGCATCTTGAGGTATTTCTCCTCCAAGGCACTAAACAAACTTTTATCACTGGTCATGTGGAATGAGGCTCCATTGTCAATATACCAAACACAACCCATCATCGATGACACCATGCATGCGATGAGCATAAAGTCCATTTCAAACTGAGAGGCTAATGCCTCACCTTTCGATCCTTCCAAGGATCCCTTCTTGGACTTCTTCAATGGGCAATTAGTCGCATAATGTCCCATCTCGTGACAATTAAAGCATCTCACTTTAGACTTGTAACCTTTATTCCCTCCATGAGAAGAATTCGATTTGGAATGGGAATCCTTCCCCTTCCCTTTCCTTGCCTTACTTGCTAAGGCCAAATTTTCTTCATCATCATCCTTGGATGAAGAACCATCTCGTGTGCTCCTCCTGATCTCCTCCTGCATGAGATCCGACCACAGTCATTCCAAATCCGGTGGTTTCTCCCTTCCATTCACTAAGTCCTGGTAGCTATTCCAAATCTTTGGAAGGCCAAGGAGAGCGAGGCTCACCATATCATCATTGGCAGTACTTATTCCCACACTACTAAGCTCATCTTTGTAGGTGGTGAGCTTGTTTAGATATATGGAAATACTATCACCCTTCTCCATATTGATTCTTCGAATCTTATCCTTGAGCGCCAATTTCCTCTCGTCGCTACTATTCTGGTAGAGGTCCTTCAATGGCTTCTACATTGAAAATGGAGTATCCTTCCCATGGAGACTCGAAACAAGATGGTCTTGAACTCCCTCAAGGATGATCTGTCTCGCCTTCGCCACACACTTCTTCCACTCCACCAACTCTTGTGCATTAGTTGAAGATGGCTTTTGGATTTCTTGATCAATGAATTCCTTCAAGCCATTGTCTTCTAATAAAGCCTCCATTATATCTTTCCATGCTATGTAATTTGAGCTACCTTCCAAGGAATACTCGAGTGTCAAGCCATAGAATGCCATTGGCCAACCTTGAAGTATGATAAGAATTCAATTTGCACCTGCAACCCCGAAATTCAACCTTCGAATTCTCTTCTCCATATATAGTTCATAGCTCTAATAAACTTGGCTCTGATACCATGTAGAAATTCTGCAAATCCTTTATGAATCTCGCTATGAGACCTATGTAGAAAATCTGACTATAGATAAACCCGATAATGCAATATAACCAAAGAAAAATACTATAACCTACTTCAACTATGAATTTGCAAAAGCTTAAAGATTGAGCAAGATCGAGCTGAACACATATAACTAGAAGAAGAAGAATCAATGCACAATACACATGAAAATACTTTGGGGAAATCCTCAGCTAAAAGCCCCACTATCTATATTATCATACAAGGTGGAAATACATAGGAATTATACAAATCCTTAGCTCTCACAGCTAGCCAGCTCTCAGTACAATCCTCACAGATGCTCACAGGCAATCCTAGCTTCTCATAAGACTTCCTCTCTACCCTCCAAGCTCCTATTTCCTTGCGTTGTTCCTCTTGGATGATCTTCTCCAGCCAAGTGGAAAAATTATCTCACACACTAATCTCACACCCTGTCAGAACTGCGCAATCCTCCAAGGAACCTTTTCTTAACTACATGCATTAGTTTCCTTTATAGGAAAACACATGCAACTGATAGTACACTATCCTTTACATTTAGCTCAACTGGGCTTTTCTCAGAATAGACATGCATGAGTTTCTGATCAGGGAATCTTCAGTTTTCTGGAGTACATTGGATGAGTGCATGTATGCATCAACTGACTGATAACTCACAATTAGTTCCTCAAACAGTTCGGAACTAATTTAACTGGACTTAACTCAGTAAACTAAGCTAACTAATTTCAACTCAAATATAACTCAATCTTATCTCCTTAATTAAGGGATAATCTCCTTAATTTAAGAGATAACTCTTTCATGACTTCAGAAAGACTTCTAACTTGAATTTCTCCAACTAATTAATCCATAATGAATTAATTAATTATTTCCAAGTAGCTAGTGAGACTAAATTTGATTTTAATTCACAATTTTAATTCAATGGAAAATTAAAATTGGAATTTCTGGATTCTATTTTTATCGTTTCTTGTTGCTATTTTCAACATGTTGCAAAAATTAGAGAATGAGAAATGTGCAACATTCTTAAAATTAGTCAGTGGATTTAGCTTCTCAAAATGGAGAAATTTTGAATTTGGGTTCTGATTTCATGTTGTTGGGTCGTCTCTCATATTTTTCTTTCCATCTGAACAAAATCAAAGTGGAAAACAATTAAGTAGCCATTTCCTTGATTGGCTACATTTGTGGGATCATTTCACATGAGTGAATATATACCTTCAATAGGTGTGGGCAGTTATCATTGGAATTTGAAGCCTGAGGAGAAGGCCCTAAGATTCCAGTGATCGGTTTCCATAAGTAAGTTAAGTCAGTGAATAGTCAAGTTTTCAGTTTGTTAGTCAAATTTTCAATTTTTAGTGTTTGACTCCATTTCCCAATGGTCGGAATAGGCTACTAGTCTATGGTTTGTTTCTTGGCACCTCACTAGGAGGCTTTCATCCCCATTAGAGCCAGTGTTAGGGTCAGTAGTTTTCATGGTCAACTGTATTATTGATTCATTTTTAGTTTTTGAATGAGTCGAAAATATAGTCACTGTCACTATCATAAGTTTGAAATTCACCATCTGACATCTCCATGCGTTTAATTATCAAGTGGTCCAGTCAAAGCATGAAGGAGTGTCAATTTAATGGGATTCATGATCATTGCGCAACCACTGCACATGTGGGTATAAACTATTTAGAAGGTTTACAAGAGTTGGAGAGCATACTTAAAGAGTTATGCACCATCACACATCCATTTAAATCCTACCCATTTTATCCGTTTTGTCATAGGAAGTGTGAAACCACACAAAGCATGGAGTGTTACTGAGACTTTTCGCTGCCAAGTGCTACACAAATTCTTTGTTTTAGTCATCCTTTGCAGAACCGTTTCTGATCCCATGGAGGTGATGTTTGGGAAACTGAAAAAGGTTTTTCTTAAGGACAGGCCAAATAACAATAACCTCTTCTAGTTTTTGTATAGGTGTCATGGATCGGCAAATTCAAATGCATCTTCAAAGCTTATTTTTTGGACTATGAAAATCGCTTGTTTTAGCCATTGTTTTGCAGAGGATTTTATGAGAAGTTGGGGAAGAATATGAAGAAACAGAGAGAGGTTTTTCTTAAAAACAATCGCATATACAAAAACCTATATTATATTTTACACAGGTGATATGTTTTGGGAGTTACGAGTGTTACTTAGAGACCCATTTTTATAATTTCTCGCTGCCAGAATTATGAAGTTTTTTGAAATACAATTTGTGAATTCGAATTTTTGAAAGGTTTGAGACATTAGATGGGTCCTACTCCAACTCAGAAAATTTCGACTTTTCTATTGTGATGCTAGCAATAAATATAAAATGAATGGATAGGCCATTATATAGGAGATATGATAAAGTAGTTTGTCTTTTTTTCAAGGATAAAAACTGTAGTTTTTATGTTAGCTTTGTTTAGTTTTCCTTGTTAAAACAAAATGATGTTGCTAAGTTAGTTTGATTCAACCCACCTCATGGATTAGACATTCATTGTATCTGGTCATGGGATTTTTGACAATGTAAGGTTATTTAATGCCAAATGATACAAGCTAGAAGGGGTTGGATTGTGTGGTGCACTAGTTTTGATATACTTGTGTACATTGTGATTTATCTTTTCAAAAATAAAATGTTTCATCCAGATTTTTGCCGATGACTACTCAAAGATTCTTGCAGTACATGTTTTGAATTTTTTCATTTCCATTTTATTTGTCACCCTATATATCTTTCCTCAATTCTTCTTAATGGTATAGTTGTAACAACCTTGCTAGAATTCATTATATATGCTCTAGTTTACCTGTAACTAAATGTTACAAATGCAAATGAAATGTATTATGCCTTTATCTTCCATATTTATTCTTAATAATCAATCATTTTAGATGCAGTAACATAAATTCGATATGTTATGTGACATGTGGATGAGTTATAGAATTTCTCACTGTAGATCACCTAATAATTCAATATACTAAAGAAAAATACTTGATCTACATCTACAATCAAACTTGCGAGAGCTTAATCGATTTTGAGAAAGATGAAATAGAACACATATAACAGAGAATGAGAAATAAATCACACATGAACACAGAAGAATACTCTGGGTAAAGCCTCAGCTAAAAACCCTGCTATTTGTATTATCATACAAGTGGAAATATCTCTGGATTACACAAAGCTTTAGCTCACAAGCTATCTAGCTTTTAGTACAATCCCTCAATGCTACTCATAGATTGAATAGACACAACATATGCCTTCCCTTAGTCCTCCAAGCCTCCTATTTCCATGCGTAGTTTCTCCTAGGTCCTCTGGCTGCCACCTGTGTGAAGTTTCATCTCACGCAACTCACCAAACTCAAAAGTAACTGCGCAATATCCAAGGAATGAATTCCTTCTGCATGCAAGAGATATGCTCAATGGAATATTCTTGCAACTGATAGTACACTGTCCCATCCTCTAATCTCAATTAGGTCTTTGACTGAAATGACATGCATGCGTTATTTATGAGAATATTTTGTTATCTGAAGTACACTAGTTACATGCATGCATGCATTAACTAACTGAACTCACAATCAGTTCCAAAAATTGTTGGAACTAATCTAACTAGACTTAACTTAGTTAACTGAGCTAACTAATTACAACTCATCTTGATCTCCTTAATTAAGGGATAACTTCCTCAATCAAAGGGAAAATTGTTGCATGTCTTCACATAGACTTCATGTTTGATTTTGTCCAACTAATTAACTCAAGATGAATTAATTAATTATTTTACAAATAGCTGCTGAGCTCAAATTCGAATTTTAATTCTCAATTTTAATTCAAGGACTAATTAAAATTGGAATCTATCCCGAAATGCTATTTTTAGCACTTCTATATTTAGCATTTCTTGTTGCTATTTTCAACACTCCCTCTCAACAAGAAATGGGTTATCTATCACCCCAATCCTGTCTCTGTGGAACTCAAACTTACATTTTGACAATGCCTTAGTCAAAATATCTGCATCCTGCTCCTTGGTCGAAACATACAGCAACAACATGATCCTCTCCACCACATAGTCTCGAAGATGATGATATCGGATATCGATGTGCTTGGACCTATCATGAATACTGGATTCTCAGAGAGTTTGATACAACTCTTATTATTGCAATAGATCACAGTTGGATCCATCCTCTGATCAAAAAATCCAACTAGAATTTTTCGCATCAAGCTGCTTGACTGGCAACCATGTATTCAGCCTCTACTGAGCTAAGTGCAACTGACCTCTGTTTCGTGTTGTACCAAGAAACTATAGTTGAACCAAGGTTGAAAATTCCTCCTGAAGTTCTCTTCTGATCTGTTGGACTCCCTGCCCAATCTACATCTGTGAAGCCCTAAAGCTTCACTCCCTCTGTCTGTCTGTACCATAATCCATACTGAGATGTTCCTCTGAGGTATCTCAGTACATGCTTCGCTGCCTTCCAAAACAGCTTGGTATACTGAACCATAGCTTGAGTTAGCTAGTTCACCACAAAGCACAAATCTGGTCATGTGTTTACTAAATACATCAATGAACCCACAAGCTGCCAATAAACAGTAGCAACTACTACCTCACCTGATGTAGCATCCTCCTTCCTCCAGTTACCTACTAGAGAAGTTTGCATGGGCTTGCACTTCTCCATGTGGAATCTCCTGAGTATCTCATTGGCATACTTGTCTTGAGATACAAACACCTCCCCATCCTTCTGCCACACTTTCATGCCTAGAAAGTAGTGCATGAGACCCATGTCTTTCATCTCAAACTCTCTTGCAAGGTCTTCCTTGCAAGACTTGATCAACTGATCATCACCTGTCAATATCAGATCATCAACATAAATAAAAATGATCAATGGCTTACCTTCTACCATGATGTGGTAAAGGTTCGCATCTGCTTCACTCTTTGTGAAGCCCAACCCGGTGAAATAGTCATCAATCCTGGTGTACCAAGCACGAGGTGCTTGCTTCAACCCGTACAAAGCTCTCTTGAGTCAGCACACATGCGACTCGTGATCAAAGGTCTCAAATCCTACTGGTTGCTCTATGTGCACCTCTTCCTCAAGCTTGACATTGAGGAACACAGCCTTTAGATCCATCTGATGGATCTTTAAACCCATCTATGTTGATAGTGACAACATCGATCTGATAGATGAGTACCTTTCTACAGGAGAAAAAGTCTCGTCATAGTCGATCCCCTCGACCTGTGAGAAACCATAGGCAACAAACCTTGCCTTATGTTTCTCAACACTCCCATCAGCTACTTGCTTTACCTTGTAAAGCCATTGGGAATTCACTACTGACTTGTCCTCTGGTTGTGGGACAACATCCCAAACACTCTTCTGAATTATGGAGTCATACTCCTCCACCATAGCATCAACCCAGACTGGATGTTGCACTGCTTCCTCCAAGGAAGATGGTTCGGTCTCTACACACTCTCTAACCAGGGCCATGTAACTAGTGTACCGCTCGGGTGATCTCCTCTGTCTGTGCCGAGAAGATGGTTGTCCCACATTCTCTCTCACATCCATCACCAATCTATCAGCTTCCCTTTATATGTTTCCACCCATCTCTGGAAGACTTTACATGACTGGATATCTCCAATCTTGGATCCTCTGCATGCGGCTGCTCTGCATCGGTCTGAGGCTCCTCCTCCCTAGGAACCAAAATTTCCTCCTTTGCATGCAACTTGATCTCCCTCTCAAGGGAAACTCACATGGCCTTCTTCTTGTCGAAATTTAGATCTCTGCGTACCACTGTCCTCTGACTGATAGGCAAGAACACCCGATAGTTATGGGGTGTATCAGTGTACCCCACAAGTATCCCCAACTTAGTTGTTTGCTCTAGCTTCTTCCGGGCATCTTTGGTCACATGGAAATAAACCAATGATCCAAAGATCCAGAATTGACTCACATCTGGTCTCTTCCCATAAAAGGCCTCCACTGGTGTCTTCATCTCCAGTATACGACGCGGGCTTGTATTCTGCAAGTATACTGTTGTATTGCATGCCTCAGCCCACAAATGAAGTGGTAGGCTTTGGTCATGAAGCATTGCTCGAGCTGCTCCCACAATCGTTCTGTTCTTCCTTTCAGCCACCCTATTTTGCTATGGGTTATGGGGTGCCGTCAACTCTCGTTTAATTCTTTCTGCTGCACAAAAATCCTTAAACTATTGGGATACGTACTCTCCACCATTGTCGCTTCACAAGGCCCTTATTTTCTTTCCAGGTTCTTTCTCAACCAAGGCTTTGAACTCACAAAACCTTGAGAAGGCTTGATCCTTCTTCTGCATGAAGTATACCCAACATCTATGAGAAAAATCATCAATAAAAATAACATAGTACCTTTTTTTAGCGGTGGAGGTTGTTAAGAATGGTCCACACACATCTGTATGAACTCTCTCCAGGATTGCTTTAGCTCGACTGTCTTGATCCTAAAAGGAATATTTTGCATACTTACCCAAGGTACAACCTTTGCATATATCCACTTGCTCCAGTTTACCCTTGGGAAGTCCGGTAGAAATATGTTGCATGATTTTCAAGGCCCCATGGTGCAAGTGGCCCAATCTTCTATGCCATAGCTTGCCAATATCTTGGCTCTACACCAACTCTGCTTTGGAACTCAATGTAGCACAGTCGTCTACCTCCAACTTGTAGAGATTCTTTACTCGAATCCCAATCCTCTTGGTCTGTCCAGTGCCGATGCGCCTCAAGAATGCCTTTCCTTTACTAAAGACTACATCATAGCCATTGTCTTCCAACATAGCGACGGACACCAGGTTCTTCTTCAGACCAGGCACATATTTTACATCAGTCAGGGTGAGAGGAGCTCCATGATCCCTCTGAAACACAACCGTGCCTTCACCTAAAACACGGTGCTTTCCATCACCGCCCATCTCTATGCGAATCTAGAGGCCCTTCTCCTCCAAGGTATTGAATAGACTCTTGTCACCGGTCATATGGAATGAGGCTCCACTATCCAGGTACCAAACACAACCCACCATCGATAAAACCATGCATGCGATGAGCATGAAATCAAATTCTAACTCTGAGGCCAATGTCTCACCATCTAATCCCTTCGAGGATCCCTTCTTGGATTTCTTCTGTGGAAAATTTGTAGCATAATGGCCCACCTCATGGAAATGAAAGCATCACACTTTTGATTTGTCAATCTTCTTCCCACTATGGGAAGAAATTGATTTGGGATGGGAAGATTTCCCTTTCCCTTTCCTCTCCGTACTCGCTAAGGCTAGATTTTATTCATCATCAAGATTTGATGAAGATCCATCTCTGGTGCTTCTCCTTATCTCCTCATACATCAGATCCGACCACAGTCGTTCCCAATCTGGCAGTTTCTCTCTTCCATTTACTGATTCTTGGTAGCCATGACAGCTCTTAGGGAAGACCAAGGAGAGAAAGACTCACCATGCCATCATCGGCTATCGTGATTCCTACACTTGCAAGCTTATCCTTGCAGGTGGTGAGCTTGTTTAGATATATAGAGATCGTGTCACCCTTTGCTCACTTGATTTTATAAACCTTGTCTTTCAGCACTAGCTTCCTCTGATCATTTCTATTCTAATATAGATCCTTAATTGTTTTCCACATTGAAAACGGTGTCTCCTTCCCATGGAGACTCGAGACAATGTGGTCTCGAACTCCCTCCAGAAGAATCCTCCTCGCTCTAGCCACACATTTCTTCCATTCCACCAATTCTTGGGCATTATTAGCTGCTAGCTTGGGGACTTCTTGATCAATGAAGTCCTTCAAACCATTGTCCTCTATTACCGCTTCCATGTGTCCTTCCGGGCTATATAATTCGAGCTGCCATCCAGGGCATACTCGAGTCTCAAACTGTTGAACGCCATTGGTGAAATTTGAGATGTGATAAGAATTTGATTTCTATAATCAAGAACTTCAAACTTCAAACTTCTCCCTTCTTTCTATATTGTTCTCTGCTTTGATCACCTTTGCTCTGATACGATGTAGAATTTCTCACTGTAGATCACCTGATAATGCAATACACTAAAGCAACATACTTGATCTACTTCTACAAACAAACTTGTGAAAGCTTAATTGATTTTGAGCAAGATCAAATAGAACACATATAATAGAGAATGAGAAATCAATCACACATGAACACAGAAGAATACTCTATGGAAAGCCTCAGTTGAAAACCCCACTATCTGTATTATCATACAAGTGGAAATATCTTTGGATTACACAAAGCTTTAGCTCACAAGATATCCAGCTCTCAGTACAATCCCTCAATGCTGCTCATAGACTGAATAGACACAACATATGCCTTCCCTCAGTCCTCCAAGCCTCCTATTTCCTTGCGCTGTTTCTCTTGGGTCCTCTGGCTACCACCTGTGTGAATTTTCCTCTCACACAACTCACCAAACTCAGAAGTAACTGCGCAAGCTCCAAGGAATGAATTCCTTCTGCATGCAAGAGATATCCTCAATGGAATATTCCTACAACTAATAGTACATTATCCCATCCTCTGAGCCCAACTGGGTCTCTGACTGAACTGACATGCATGAGTTATTTATGAGAGAATATTCAGTTATCTAAAGTACACTAGTTACATGCATTCATGCATTAACTAACTGAACTCACAATCAGTTCCACAAACTGTTGGAACTAATCTAACTGGACTTAACTTAGTTAACTGAGCTAACTAATTATAACTCAAAGTACAACTCCTCATGATCTCCTTAATTAAGGGATAACTTCCTCAATAAAAGGGAAAAATGCAGCATGTCTTCACATAGACTTCATGTTTGATTTTTTCCAACTAATTATCTCAAGATGAATTAATTAATTATTTTACAAACAGTTTCTGAGCTCAAATTTGAATTTTAATTCCCAATTTTAATTCAAGGACTAATTAAAATTGGAATCTATCCCGAAATACTATTTATAGCAATGATATTTTTAGAACTCCTATATTTAGCATTTCTTGTTGCTATTATCAACATGAGTGTTGTTCTATTTTTATTTCCCACTATACTACAATTGTTTCCTATTCGAAAAATGTGCTTAAAAGGCCTCTGTGTTTTCTTATTGATTGGTTATGATGAGATATTAACTTTCGTGATCACATGCATCCATATTCTAGAACCTTTCACCAAGTTCCAATAAACTTTTAAAATCCTTTTTAGATCTGGTCTCTGTAAAATTGTGTGTTTTAGAGTCTCTAATCTTTAGGGTTTTTGAGTGAGGGACCCCCTCGAGCTAGAAAAGACTAGTTTCTAGCCAAAAGTAGTTTTTGGTTACATCTGTGGCCCTTTCCTCAGCCTAAAAGGATTTACAGAGTGCTAACATAGTGGTGTAGTTTTTGGGGAGCGAATGGTTTCATATTCCTTGGGAAAGATTTTCAAAGTTTCAGATTTAGCTGTTGATGGTAGACAACAGTGAGACATAGGAAGGTTGAATCTTTCACTTGGCGACTTCAATCCAGCAGAACCCAGATTTTTTAGTTTCACTAGTGTCTCCATATTTTCAAGATGAATTCAACTGCGAGGAATGCACTTATGAATCATGCTCATATACCTATTTTTCCAAATCGTATGCCTTGTATAGATTGGAAATCATATTTGGCAAAGTTCAAAGATGAGAAGGGCGATGAGGCTGCTTTACATCTTACCTAATTTCATATGCATTCATGAAGGCTTAAAGTTGAATGGCATGAAGATTGTCTCATGAAGATGTTGATGGCTACTATGGCAGGAAAGGAAAAGCCATGGTATGAATAGCTATCAGATGCTAGTTTATGTTCTTTAAAGCATTTTCATACAATATTCTTTGAAAATTTTAAAGAATATTATCCATCCTTATTGTTGGTTCAAAAATTTTGTGGACATTTTGTGAGTTTCATCGAAAATTTGGAAACCTTGTATGAGGATAATGAGTTCATGGATGAGGAAATTTTAGAGGCCCTTCATGAGAACCCTTTTCATCACCAAGAAGAAATGGTAACTTCTCTCTTGCGTGAAAATGAATTAGATCAACATCATGATGTAGAGAGTTATGATTTGTTTTCTAAATTTGAAGGAAATTTGCAGCAGTCGTGTAAGTTTTTAAGTGATCAGGAAGAAGAACTAGTAGAGTTTAGTAGTCTTGATACACAAGAACATTTCCAATAAATAGTGTTTTCTTCCGTGACAGAAGACCAATCAGATTTGCATGATGAAATCCATGTTACATCTCATGATTTTAATGATGATTTGCTGCAAGAATGTCAGCTTTCATGTGACCAAAATAGGGCTGAAGACAATTTTTCAAATTTTCCTTCATGCCATTCCTATGATGAATTTTTCTCTCATGAAAAAGTCTATGAAAATAAGATTTCTGAAATTGTTTGCATGGAAAATTTACGGAGTGAATTTTTCCTTGTTGGTAGCTTCTTAAATATGTAGGAGGGTCATGTGCAAGAACTTGTTTCTCTTCACTCCTTCGAAATTCAAAATGAATTGTCTGCTGATATTTTTGAGGATGATCTTAAAGATGACTACATATAACATGGACATCCAGTAGTTATATATGGAGCTTCCATTTTTCCTTGTGTTCATCAACAAGAAGGACATGTTCATGATTTTTGGGATTCTTTTGCATTTATGTTGCAAAAATGAGAGAATGAGAAATGTGCAATATTCGTGAAATTAGCCAGTTGATTTTTGATCTGAAATGGGGCTCTAAAGGCTTCTTTTCATGCTTATAAGAACTGTCCCACTCCAATTCTTAAGTATTCCCAAGATTTATGATTGATAATTTGCAGAATTAAGTACTTGAAATAGGTGTATGCTTGTGTTTGTCTTTAATTGTTTATTTGATTAAAACTAATATGTAGCATATAACAGTGAAACAATGCAATAAATAAACATCATACACATAGAAACAAGATGCAGCAAGTAAACAAACCATAGACAAAAAGCTTAATATGGAGTTCACCTAAACCTCTTGGGCTACGTCTCCTTGATCTCTAATCAACTCGATTAGACTCTTTGGGATTAAGGCTGAATTCTTTTACAAGTTCCACACTCAACTCCAATAGGTTACGACTCACCTATGGGCTTAGAATACCATTTTTATCCCTGGCCATTTGGCTCTCTGGCTCTCGGCTCTTGGCTCTGGCTCTCGGCTCTGGCTCTGGCTCTGGCTCTAGCTCCTGGCTCTAGCTTTGGCTCTTGGCTCTGGCTCTGGCTCTGGCTCTAGGCTCTGGCTCTGGCTCTGGCTCTGGCTCTGGCTCTCGGCTCTAGCTCTGGCTCTCACTCTCTTTTGGCTCTTGGCTCTCGCTCTATGGCCCTTTTGCCCAACTGTGATCTCCCTGAAGGGAGACTAGCTTCTTCGCTTGGTTCTTTGGCATTTTAGGAATCCTCTGACTCTGCGGCTTCCATGTCCATTCCTCTCTGTGCAATCATTCCTTTGCAACTCCGCGACTTCTTCTGCTCCCTATCTCTTCGACTGACCCTCTCGCTTACTGGATCTGTGGCTCTGTGTCTGGTCCTCTAGCTCTCTGGCTCTGGCTTTGCCTCTCATCTCTGGCTCTGGCTCTGGCTTTGGTTCTCACTCTCTTTTGGCTCTTGGCTCTCGCTCTGTGGCCCTTTTGCCCAACTGTGAGCTCCCTAAAGGGAGAATAGCTTCTTCGCTTGGTTCTCTCGCATTTTAGGAATCCTTCGACTCTGCGGCTTCCATGTCCATTCCTCTTTGTGCAATCATTCCTCTACAGCTCTGCGACTTCTTCTGGTACCTGTCTCTTTGACTGGCCCTCTGGCTTACTGGCTCTGTGGCTTTGCGTCTGGCCCTCTAGCTCTCTGGCTCTGTGGCTTTGTGTCTAACCCTCTGGCTTCTGCTCGCGGTTCTGGCTCTTGGTTCTGCACGTTACATAACATATTCCTGTTACAAACACATCATTGTTTCAAAATGCATCATTAGTTACAAAACACCCGCTTACAACGTGGCACAATGATTTTTAGAACAGGAACAGTTACAAAGGAATCGACGGCCTTTCTTTGGACGATATCCCAAAAAAGCAATATAACGGAAAACACAGGCAAAACTCGTGAAAACACATTACAAGCCTTTAAGCTAGAACTCAAATAATATCAAGCTGGCTCTATAAACCTTTCGGGTCTGCGCTTTGATTGCATATTGCAATCGCATTGTGTAAGGTCCAAAAACCCAAATACACCGAAATACACTAAAAATCTGAAAATCCAGATTTCAAGATTTATGCAATCACATTCATAATCTCATTGGGTCCGTGCCATTGATCGCATATCGCAATTGCATGTTGTGTATGTCAACGACCCTTTGTATTGTGCGGTCTGATCGCCAATCACATTGGCATATCGCTATCGCTTTATCAGCATATTGCAATCATTGTGTTCATCACACGCCGTCACTTGACACCTCTGATTGTGATTAGTGATTAATTCCTGACCATTGATCTACTCCTAGATCCGACGGTCAATATGGCATTGCAATCGCTTTATCGACTTGATCGCAATCGCAAGTCGCAACAGCCCGGTGTCTGTTCCTTCACCAATAGATGGCTCCGATGCGATATACATCACCAATCGCCGATCCCCCGATCTGCTTCATTGCAATCGCTAATCGCAATGGTCATGGGTCTTGGTCCCTTCCTCTTGGAAATCTGCGATGCGATGTTATCATATCCACCATTGATCCGCGCGCCCAATCTATGGTCCATGTTATATCATGTTGATCGCTAATCGCAATTCCCTAAGGCCACGGTCCTTTAAACACTTTGCATGGCTTTTCTCCGATGTGATGAAAGGTTTTGATGCAATAAACTTTAAGGGATTTTATGTTTAAAAGCACATTTTCCCTTAAGTCCCATTCAGTAAGAAATTTTTCAAAGGGCAATGGACAAATTTCTTTTTACAGTGACTTCTTCGTCCGAAGTCCGTTTTCGCCCATTCAAATTGCATTAGATTCAAAATGAAAAGATCCATGCATTGG
Organism: Pinus taeda; assembly: GCA_000404065.3. Lineage (NCBI taxonomy): Eukaryota > Viridiplantae > Streptophyta > Pinopsida > Pinales > Pinaceae > Pinus > Pinus taeda. The sequence continues at coordinate 111,095 of APFE031186460.1, forward strand.
GACTATTTCCAAGAGCATTCTTTGACTTTAATTTTCCTCTATGAGGAATATGTTTAGACTTAGAAGTCTATTCTAGATCCATTTTGGATCAATTTTTCTTCTCAAAATGGAGAAATTTTTAATTTGGGTTCAGATTTCATGTTGTTGGATCATCTCTCATATTTTCCTTTTTATCTGAATAGAATGAAAGCAAAAAGCATTCAAGTAGCCATTTTATTGATTGGCTACATTGGTGGGATCATTTCGCATGAGTGCATATAATCTTCAACAGGTGTGGGCAGTTATCAATTGAATTTGAAGCCCGAGGATAAGGCCCTGAGTTTTTGGTGATCTGTTGACATAAGTAAGTCCATTCAGTCAATAGTTAAGTTTTCAGTCTCTCAGTCATATTTTCAGTTTTTAGTGTTTGAATCCATTGCCCAATGGTCTAAATAGGCTACTAATCTATGGTTTTTGTTCTTGGCACCTAACTAGGAGGTTTCCATCCCCATTGGAGCCAATGTTAGGGTCAATAGTTTTCATCGTTAAATGTATTTGCCTTATTCATTCATTTTCATTTTTTGAACAAGTCAAACTTATAGTCACTGTCACTGTCATAAGTTCAAAATTCACCGTTCGACATCACCATGAGATTAATCATCAAGTGGTTCAATCAAAGCATGAAGGAGTTTCAAGTTAATGGGAGTCATGATCACTGTGCAATCGTTGAACAAGTGGGTATCAACCATTTAGGAGGTTTGCAAGACTTGGAGAGCATACTTAAATATTTATACACCATCACACATCCATTTCAAATCTACCCATTTGATCCATTTTTTCAAAGGAGTTGTGCAACCAAATAGAGCATGGTGTGCTACTAAGACTTTTTGTTGCCCAATGATGCACAAATACTCTATTTTAGTCATCCTTTGTAAAATAGTTTGCTATCACATGGAGGCAAATTTTGGGAAACTGAAAGAGTTTTTTCTTAAGGATGGGCAAAGTAACAATAAATTAATCCATTTTTTGCACAAGTGTCATGGATTAGGAGATTCGAATGCATCTTCAAAGCATATTTTTCGGGCTTTCCAAATTGCCCGTTTTAGTCATTGTTTTGCAGAGGAGTTTCAAAGAAAATGGGGAAGAATATGAAGAAAGAGAGAGAGATATTTCTTCATAATAAAATCATCTACAAAAACCTATCTCATATTTTACGTAGGTGCTACCATTTGGGAGTTACAGGTGTTACTTGGAGACCCATTTTTACAATTCCTTGTTGCCAAATTATGAATATTTTTGAAATTTGTTTTCTGAATTCAAAATTTTAAAAGGTTTGAGACATTAGATGGGTCCTAATCCAACTCAAAAAATTTTTACCTTGAAATTGTGATGCTAGAAATAAATATAAATTCATGGATAGGTCATTCGCTAGGAGATAGGATAAAGTAGTTGTGTTTTTTTTAAGGATAAAAGTTGCAGCTTTTATGTTAGCTTTGTTTAGTTTTTCTTGTTCAAAAAAACATGATGTTTCTAAGTTAGTTTGTTTCAACCCACCTCATGGATCAGAAATTCATTTTATTTGGTCATGGAATTTTTGAGGATGTAAGGCTATTTAATGCCAAAGGATACAAGCTAGAAGGGCTTGGATTATGTGGTGAATTGGTTTTGATATACTTGTGTACACTGTGATTTATCTTTTTAGAAATAAAATGCTTCATCTAGACTTTTTCCAATGACTACTCAAAGATTCTTGTAGTATATGTTTCGAATTTGTTCATTTCCATTGTATTTGTCACCCTATATATTTTTCCTTAGTTCTTTTTAAAGGTATAATTGTAACAACGTTGATAGAATTCATTATATATGCTCTAGTTTAGCTATAAATAAATGTTTCAAACGCAAATGTAATGTGTTATGAATTTCTCTTATGTATTTCTTCTAATACTCAATCATTTGAGATGCAGTAATAGAAATTCGATCTATTCTATCACATGTGGATGAGTGTTGTTCTATGTTTATTTCTCACTGTACTACAATCCAGACAATATCTATTGACAGCAGGAGATCCAATCCATTTTGATATGGCAGGTTGTCAATCACATAATTTCTTTCTATACTGCTTAATGACACTCCCAAATCATGAATGTTCAGTCCTTTGGCCTTCCTTAAGGTCTCATTAGGCACATGGGCTTCCACTTTTGAATGAGGATAATTTACATGGGAGCTAGTTCAAGTTTCATTTCTTCCTATAAAAGGAGCCATGGGGATGCATTAAGAAGGAGGAATTCATAGCAGAGTTATGCTAGAGGAATTAGATTGGAGAGTTAGGAAACCCTCATTATTTTGATTTTGATTTTGAGATGGAAAAGATGAGGCTCAAAAGTAACTCTATGCTTATTAGGCACCCACGATATCCCCATGGTTTGGGAGGTCTGCACTGGTCACTTATTCATTTTCAAGTTTCTATTGTATATACTTCTTACTATATGATGCACCTTACCAGTGCTTAAGCTCCTGTTGCCTCTATATCTGGAACTAAGGATGTAGTTACTGCATATATATCTGGACGAGATAAACAGGATATAGAATAAGTTATTGGACTGGTAGGGATACTGTACGAGGTGGTGGTTCTTAAACCAAAACAATTGGGATCAACGGATTAGAAAACATCAAAGTCAATGACTGGGTAAACTACAGATATTGGTGCTACTTGTGTTAATGCCGATGGTGGTTCTTAATCAATGGGGGAGACTTGGTTAACAAGCTATCAAACTGGAAAGGATGCTCACTCTGGAATTGGCTGAGATGTTGCTACCTTTGCCTCTCCTATGCCTGGGACTCTATTTACTATGCCTTGATCTTAGATTTAACAAGCCAAGCTTTGTTTTGGACCCGACTCTTGTTATATACGTAATATGAGCCCTTGTGCTTTGGTTGTGTTTTTTGTTTCACTAGGTTGGGGGAAGGACCGCATTAGAATGAATGGTTGTGCAATCTATAGTGTCGCTTGTGGGGTCTGCACCTATCTGTCTATCTGCAAGTAATCATTAAGGAAGAAATAACTATTAGTTAGTGGTTTCCCATTCCATTTCATGCTCGTAACTGTCCCAGGTTGTAATGTAATGGTTATGTGTAATGATATTTACCATCTAACCCACTCCTCTCTTTCTTTATAGTGTGTGTCTTGTCAATTGTGCACCCCGATATCCATTACCCATCATTAATGCCCCAAGAATTCTCATCAGTTCGAACCCTACTAATAGCCATGTGCAAAAAATGGGAACAAGCTATGCTGCTACCTTTGCTTCTGGTTCAATTTCCAAAACTGGTGCTTATTCTGCTTTCTTTGCTCCAGATACCCTTGCCTTTGTTGGTGGCTTTGCTTGCTCTACTGGTGGTTATACTTCAGGTGGAGCTTAAACTGAATCAACTACTAGGTCTTTCCTATTCAAAAAATGTGCTAGACAGGGCTCTGTGCTTGTTATTGGTTGGTTATATGAGCTATTAACTTTCGTGATCACATGCATCCATATTCCATAACATTTCACCAAGTTCTAATAAACTTTTAAAATCCTTTTCAGATCTGCTCTATGTAAAATTGTGTGTTTTAGAGTATCTAATCTTTAGGTTTTTCAAGTGAGGGAGACCCCTCTAGCGAGAAAATACCATTTTTTAGCCAAAAGTGGTTTGTGGTTACCATTGTGGCCCTTTACTTAGCCTAAAGGGATTTACGGAGTGCTAACACACGCAATGCCAAAACACACTTTAATATCTTTAGTAATCACAATAGTTACACATATATAGGACATAAAACATTGACTTCGACACATTTAGATCATGACTACAACTTATACATAGGAATTAACAACATCTAGGCTGACGCTTGGGAACTCACAATGACAACTCAAAACAACACATGAAAGAATTACTTCCAATACCCTCCCTTAATGCTTACATGAAAAGTATTTGTTAGGATATTTCAACACATAGGAAATAGTTAAGTATAACTTGGTCTAGTGTAGAGTTAGGTAAAGTGTGTTTCTTTACTATGTAATTTTGTAACTTACAATCTGACGGTCATGATATGTGGTGATTTGACGGCTCATTCTCTCCTTGGTATTATCGACACTTGATCCGTGGCATAACACCCAATTGGTCCATGATCTCTATTTAAAGAGCATGGAGGATCATTTGTAGGGTAACCGTTCATGAGAGAAGCTTATGTAAATTTTCATTCTTTTATTAATAAATTGCCTGAAGTGGTCGCGTTGGCTCAAGCCGAGGACTATTTCCCTCTTTGAGGGTTTTAACCACGTCAAGAATACTGGTGTATTGATTTGTGATTTGTTTTTGAGCGGTGTCCTTTGGTGTTTTGTCTGAGGAACTTACCCTGTAAATTCCTACATGGTATCAAAGCTATTTGAGGGTTGCATTCATTGGTGATCCAAATCTGAAGCTAGTACAACAACATCTGACTGTCGTTTCTTAGATCTACTGTTTCTAACTGCTTTTGGGCCGAGATGACTACTCTATTGTGTTAGTAGCATCTGTTCCAGTGAGGATCCCCGTTTGTTTGACGTGAAAAGGTTTCCGGTAGCCCTAGCTACGTCATTTTTAAGATCTGGAGGTATACAGTCTTTATTTGCAGTTCTAGCTATTCATCTCTCTATTTATTTCAGTTTATTTAGCTCTTTGATTTTTATTACTAGATCTATACCTTTCATTTCTGTGTATGCTCTTTGCCCTGCGACTTTGTGCGATCTGGGAAAATCAAAAATAGAAAGGAAGTACTTTTCTCATGTGTATGCTCTTTTCCGCCGTGCCTTAGTGTGATCTCCGAAAATCAGAAACGCTAAGGAAAATATTTAGTTTCCAGCTAAAGCTAACTTCAAGCCGTAAGGTTTATTTTTTTTGTATGTTCATGTTAGGTTTTGTGGTTTTTGTTTTGTAGGGAAAAAAAGAGTTTTCAAGTAAGCACACACCCCAAAGCTTTGGTGACAAAAAAAAAAAAAACCCCTTCCTCTTTTCGAAAAATTACTAACCTTTTAAACTAGCTCACTTGGTCCAAAGTTACTTTATGAGAATAGAGGTCTCAAGTTCAAGTCTTTCTTTTTGTTGAGTTACTTTTTCAAAAAGCACATGTAACTTATGTTTTTAAAGTTACTTTATGTAAAAGTGTTCTCACCCATTATAAAAAGTGAGTCACTTATAATTCTTAAGTCTCTTTATCTTTTTATTTAAGTTAAAAATTTAGTGGGTAGCTCATAAAGTACCATTGTAAAAGTGACTTTCATTTATTTATAAAAGTGAGTCACATAATTTTTTTTTTTAAAAGTGAGCTAATTAGATTATGTTTGGAAAGGGGGTGGATTTTTTTAAATATAACATTATCATTCATTTTCGTACATTCACGTACTTCGTCAGATCTTCAACAACGTTTCTTCAAAAATCCATAACTTCTTCATCTGGATGCTGTTTTCAGAGCCATTTTTTTTAATCAACATAATTTTTTGAGATCTTTCTATTGGAACACTTAGTTTAAACATCTACAGCTTCAGTTTCTATTAAAATGGAAATTCCATGCCAAGTTATTCTTGACATCACCAACTACTTCCAGTGGGTCCTACATTGTGGATTTAATTAGAAGTAAAGGTCATTACAGAATAGCCTCAGGCCAAGAAACCAAACCTCAAGATGAAGATAAGGGAACCAAATGGGAAAATAGGCAAGATCAAGCACATGGATTAATAGGGATGTTTATTTCTCTAGACCTTAGATTTCATATCGCAGAACTTGATACTCCTAATGAAGAAATGAAACAACTCACTAAAGTTTTTGGAATTAAAAATGAAATTAGAGCCCATTAACTCGAAAATGAGTTGCTTACATTGGGCTTGAATAATTTTTCTTCCATTATAGATTTTTTGTCCAAGTTTAAGACCCTTAGACTTCTCTTGGAAGGTGTTAAGGTTAAGAAAGAAGATGGTAGCCTTATCTATTCCATTCTTATTAAGTTGGGACCATCCTACTCTGTGTTTGTTTCCACCTTCCATTCTACTAGAGAAGCCTTTATTTCTTAAGGACACGACTACAAGTCCCCCTCTTTTGATGCTTTTTGTGATTCTTTAATAAGAGAACAAGAAAAGCTCTTATATCTTGGTCTTCTTACTCTTTGAAACTCTTTTAATAAAGACTAGTTTGAGGGATGTGCCACCTCTCTCTATCCCTTCTACTTCTGAAAATATTTCTTCTTCGGATGATGATAGCAAGGATGGCAATCCTCCCCCACCTTTTTAGGATCATCCTTCAGCTCCTCAGCTTCCAAAATGGGTCCGTGCTACTCGGGATGCATCAGGTGCTCTTGCTGGTGAACCTACAGATCAACGACGTACATGCTCTTAGTTCGATAAAGCCTATTCTTTACTGGCTCAAGCTTCAGCGAATTATGATCTTGACACCTTTGTAGAAGCTTCGGGCCATCTAGATTGGGATTTAGCTATGAATGAAGAATATCCTTCATTATTGGAAAATGATACATGGGATCTTGGTCCTCTTCCAAATGGACAAAAACTTGTAGATGCAAATGGGTTTATAGAACCAAGTATGGACCAGATGGAGAAGTTGATAAACATAAAGCTTGTCTTGTTGCTAAGGGCTTTTCACAAGTTGAAGGCATTGACTATACTGAAACCTTCTCCCTTGTTGCCAAAATGAAATATATCTGCCTTGTTCTTTCCCTTGTTACCTCTTTCAAATGGGAAGTATATTAGATGGATGTTAAATTTGCCTTCTTGCATGGGGACTTGCTATAGGTTTTAACCCTGTACAGAAATTACCTGCATACGAATTCTAAATCACAAGAGAAATAAAAATGCGAGAGAATAACACATAGAACACATATAGACAGAGATTTCCCACTGGATCCCAAAACCAGGACTACCAGCTTGATTTTTCATTATATTCATTTCAATGTTACAATACATATTTATACATGCTGAAGCATCCAATACCATGGACTGAAAACCATCACGTCTAATACCATGGACCAAAAAACCATCAACTCCAATACCATGGACCGAAAACCATCGCGTCCAAAAGCATGTGCGAAAATCATGCACAAAACCATAGGTGGGTCCGCCCAACCTAACATAGGGTCCAAAACCAAAATTTTCTGGGGCGCTGCCTCGGACCCCATAAAGTGGGGTTACGTGTACCCCTCAAACCCCCTGTTAACTATGTGGAAAGAATATAACACAACCCAACAATCTGCCACTTGTTGTTTTCTTTCCAGAGGGGGCCACAGGAGAGCTTAGTCATTTTTCCAGCCCTGAAACGCCCATTGTTTCTCTACACAAAAAGAACTTCTCAGGGCTCACAAATTTTGTCAATGCATCTGCAGTATTCTTCAAAGTGTCCACCTTTACTAGCAACACCTTTTTGTCCTCTATCATATCCCTCACAAAGTGATACTGAACATCAATGTGCTTTGTCTTTGAATGATAAGCAGGGTTCTTCGCCAAGAAAATTGCACTTTGCTGTCACAGTCTATCCTTATAGCTCCCTGTACTAACCCCATACTTGAACACAATCTCTGCAACCAAACTGCTTCCTTGCTTGCATGAGTGGCTGCCATGTATTCTGCCTCTGTAGTTGATAGGGCCACTACAGATTGTTTCTTACTCATCCAACTGACTGCACCTCCAAATAGGTTAAACACATACCCACTTGTAGATCTTCTCTGATCCAGATCTCCAGCCCAGTCTCATCAACAAAGCCACGGATATCCAACACTCTGTCCAATCCTGGTCTTCCTTGGTAGCACAGACCATAATCACTAGTGCCACACAAATACCTGAAAACCCGCTTCACTGTTGTCTAGTGCTTCTTCCCTGGTTTTGACATAAACCTGCTCAATACTCCCACTGCATGTGCAATGTCTGGTCTAGTACAGACCATGGCATACATCAAGCTACCGACTGTACTTGCATATGGAACATCGGACATGTCCTCTTCCTCTTCTTGTGTCTTGGGACACTGTTTAGCAGATAACCTCACACCTACAGGAATAGGAACCTTCACTGGTTTACTATCCTGCATATTAAACCTCTGCAATATTGTCTCGACATACTTCCTCTGGTTTAACCAGAGCTTCCTCTTTGCCCGATCTCTTTTAATTTCCATGCCCAAAATATAGTTTGCAGCACCGAGATCTTTCATGTCGAATTTGGAGGACAATTGGGTCTTCAAATCCTGGATAATTTCTTTGTCATTTCCAACCAGCAACATATCATCCACATACAAGACCAGATAAATAACACGGTCACCAATTAATTTAAAATACACACAATGATCTGCTTTGCTTCTGGTGAAGCCAAGTCCCATATAAATGTATCAAATTTCTGATACCACATCCTTGGTGACTGTTTTAACCCATACAGAGACTTCTTTAACTTGCATACTAGTTCTTTCTTACCCTTCACCGCAAAGCCTTCAGGTTGCTTCATGTAGATTTCCTCTTCCAAACCCCCGTGAAGAAATGTTGTCTTCACATCCATCTGTTCTACCTCAAAATCAAAAGCAGTAGCAACAGATAAAAGTAATCTAATAGAAGTTACCTTGGCAACAGGAGAAAAAATATCACCAAAATCAATTCGCGACACCTGGGAATAACCTTTTGCTACCAACCGAGCTTTGTATTTCTCCACCTTCCCTTCTGCATTTGTCTTCTTCTTGAACACCCATTTGCTGCCAATGGGTTTCCTTCCAGCCGGCAACTCGACCAGATCCCAAGCCTCATTTTTGTGCAAAGATGCCGTTTCATCAACCATGGCCTCTTTCCAGAGTTTTCCATCCTTTGAATCCATTGCTTCCTTCACAGTTCTGGGATCATCATCAGTAAGAGACAAAGCAATGTTTGAACAGAAAGTAGATGGACTATACCTTTCTGGCTGCCTTCTTTCTCGAGCTGATATTCTCACAGCCGGAGTTTGTGGCTCTTCATCTTATGATTCCTCCTCTGATATAGAGTCTGATTTTTCCTCCTTTAGTTCAAACTCTATCTTCACAGGTTCCTTTGGTTGGACTTCATGTTTAATAACATCTTTCACCTCTCTGAACACCACATCTCGACTGTCCACAACCTTCCTTGTTACTGGGTTCCAAAGCTTATAACCCTTTAAACCATCCTTATACCCAATAAAGATGCACTTTTCAGATTTACTATCCAACTTGGTTCGTTTCTCCTTTGGAACAGGTACATATGCATCACATCCAAATACCCTCAGATGTGAAAGAGAGGGTTTCTTACCAGTCCATACTTCTTGTGGAGTCTTATCCTCCAA